>PVLD010006639.1:47789-98857 GCA_004027595.1 Dinomys branickii | reverse complement strand
CTTCTTTGGGCTCTTGGTTTGGCTTGTTGCTCTTTTTCTAAGAGTTTGAGGTGTATCATTAGGTTATTTATTTGCTCTCTTTCTGTTTTCTTTGTATATGAGTTCATTGCTATAAATTTCCCTCTGAGGACTGCTTTCATTGCATCCCACAGATTCCGGTAGGTTGTACTTGCGTTTTCATTTATTTGTAGGTATTTTTTAATTTCTTCTTTAACTTCTTGTGTGACCCATTGGTTATTCAGGAGGTTGTTGTCTAATTTCCAAGTGTTTATGTGGTTTTTGGAGTTCTCTTTGTCATTAATTTCCAATTTCATTGCACTGTCATCCGATAATATGCATGAGATAATTTCAATTCTTTTGCATTTAGGTAGATATGCTCTGTGGGCTAGAATGTGGTCTATTTTCGAGAAAGACCCATGTGCAGCTGAGAAAAATGTGTATTCTGATGTTGTGGGGTGGAACACTCTGTACACATCTACTAAGTCCATTTGTTCACACTTTTGGTTCAGGTCTGTTATTTCTTGGCTGAGTTTCTGTCCAGTTGACCTGTCTGCTGTCTTCAAGGTCTGAAATTCTATCTTCGGTTTCAGTTAAGCAGTTTTGCAAGCTTTCCCTGGAAGTTTTCAAATCCTGGCAATCTCTTTGGACCTGTTTCATTCTTGGTGATTCATTCCTAAATTGCCCTTGTAACGTTTCAATTTGTCTCCTATTTTCTTCTAATCTTTTATCTATTTCTTCTCTATGTGTATGGAACATTTCTTCCATTCTAGTTTTCAGTTCATTTTTTGTCTGAGAGATCATTGCAGGTATGTGGCTTATTTCTGCTTTAAGCTCTTTTATGGCCTGTTGGAGTTGTTTCATTTCAGATGCAATCGTTTCCTAACTTGCAGGTATGTGGCTTCCTAGTTCCCCTGTATCCTTGCATTCAGGACTTGTTCTGGGTGGGGTTGAGTTCTGAGACTGCATTTTGTTCTTCTGTCTTCCCATTTTTGGGTATCAGATTCAAAATATTGAGCAATAAATTACTCAGGCAGTTCACCAGGCAAAGGTCTGCTGCAGAGGCTGCTCCAATGACTCCTTCTCTTTGGGAGAATGTCCCTTAAGCTTTCTGCTGAGAGTTCCGCTTAAAAGGCTGTACAGATATTGGTTAGATACTCCCTACCTAGTGACCTGGGTGAGGTGTGTGGGACCGCTCCCCCGCCCTCCCAGGGTTCCCTTCAGGTATAGGGATGGATCTCCTCCCCCACTCGGTGATCCGGTCACGAGCGCAGATAGCTCACCAGTTTTCGGAGTCCCTGCAGGCAGGAAGGTTCCAAAGTGCCAGTTTTTTGCGCTATGCTCGAGATCCGCCGCTCGCAGCCACTTCTGTTTCCTCGCGCTCTCCGGGTCTGGGGGGGGGGGAGCGGGATGCTCCGCTCCTCTGTGCTCCTCGCGCCGCCTCGGCCCCGAACTGCAGGTCACTGAGGGCCTTGGCTGCGTAGCCTGCCTGATGCCCACGAGATCTGAGACCGCCCAGCATTGCCACTGCTAAAAAGCCGATTTCTGACGGGAGTAGCTGGCAAGCTGTGCTGGTTCGGGAGGCGGGAGGGATCGAGCTGGCTGTGCCCCCAGAGCGCTCGGACCCAGCCAAGCCACCTCCCCGCACGGAGCGTCTCTGGTGCCCAGCGTTCGGGGCTTTCCCGCGTTTCGCCACGGCAATTTGGGCTGCCCTACTGTGTCTCCCCCGGCAGCTCTGAGAAACACGTTCAGTTTGAATTTCCCAGCCGAGGTCCCGGCATTCACACTCGCCAAGTCTGTCTCGAGCTGGTGGTATTTATCAAGGAGGATCGCTCCTTTACTGCTCACCTGGTCACCATCTTCCTGGAAGTCCTAGCTGTTTAAACATGAAAGTAGGGTTTCATAATTATGCTATTGTCTGCACTAGGCTTTTCCTCTCTGATCATAAGGCTGTGTGTCTGTGTGTGTGTGTGTGTGCGGGTGCGTGTGTGTGTGCGCACGCGTGTGTGTGTGTGTGTGTTACTGAAGTTTGAACCCAGGTCCTTTGCACTGAGCTATCTCTCCAACCACTTGTTTTCATTTTTCTGAGACAGGGTCTTACTATTCAGTACAGGCTGGTCTTAAATTTACTTATGTAGCCTAGACTGGTCTCAAACTCAGGGTGATCCTCCTGCCTCAGCCTCCCAAGTGCTGGGGTTACAAGTGTGCACCAACACACATTTTTATATCTTTTTCTTTTATTTTGAGGCAGGGTCTAAATTGCTAAATTGCCCAGGATAAGCTCAAATTTCCCATTCTCCTGCTTCTCAAAGAGTGCTGATGGTATAGGGGAAATAAATGTAACTCCCAACCCGCTAGGTGTCAGATATGTTCAGTTTGTGTGTTTAAGGAACAACAGAGATAAAGAGTAGGAAAAACTTGAGAGAGACAGCTCCTGAGAGACAGGAGAGGACCCAGAAGTGGGTTGTTAGGGAGCCACTCCTCAAAGGAAGTTTTGTAGAGCAAAACCATGAGATGGGTACAATGCGGGTATCAACCAATAAGATTATAATGATAGCCGCTTAGGTCATATTGATCCCAAGGGAAAGTGGGTCACACAGCAATGTACATGGCAAGAACAGGGACTGTTTTAAGGAAGGGAATGCATCTGGAGGTCTTGGTCACCCCCTGGGGCAAGTGAAGTTTATCTAGACTTTATTGGATCAGTGGTAGCAATTATCACTTGGGGAGGCAGGTAGGCTGCGTTATTCGGTCTTTATCTTGAGGCCTGGCCTCCAACAGACATGCCTCCAGCAACAGTTGTAATATGTTCCCAGGCTCTGTACTGACCCCCTCAAGGGTCTAGCCCTGTCTGGCTGCCTATAATATTTTCACGTAACTTATCTGTCTATAATACTGTGATCCTAGGGTCTGCCACCATGCCCAGTTCCATCCAAAATTTTCTGAAACTCTACTATATGCAGAGATGCTCATAAGCTTCTGTAAATGGCTGAAAAAGGAAGGTTAAAACCTGTTAGAAAATGATAAGTTATTGATAGATGTGAGCACACAGATACGTAAAGCAACTCTTCTCAGACATCATTTCTAGTCACAGGTCTATGCAGCAGGCCTTAATTTGATCCAAACAAGTGCTTGTAATACAGCAAATTTAACTCTCTTAGTCCCCACACTTGACTACACTCTTCAAAATGATGCCCCTCTTTGTGCCCCAAAATCATTGCCTGAATGTAAATGTAGTGACAACCTATGAAAAGACATACACAAAATCATCAGAAATATAATACTAAAAGTGTCTTCTTGATGTTGTACACTGACTTCCATTAAGATTTTCCATTTTTGTTTTTTCAACCTCAACTCATGGCTAATTGAAGTTGTGATAGCTTAGGTTCTTACATCAGCAACATCTGTCACCAAAAATAAATATTTTGCAATCAAAACTTAACTGGCCTCGCAATTTTGTTAGTGATGCATGAAGCAGAACAGAACTCAGCTTCATCCCTCCTCAGCTAAATTGACTTTGCAGCATGAAAGTAGGAAAGATTTATGAGTTAGTAAATTAGGCATAGTTGGCCCAGAGAAAACGAAAGATACAAATACATGCAAGCTCACAGTGTTATTTAACACTAGCATTGCTGGTATGTATTGTAATACGTTTTGGCAACTTGGAAGCATAGAGCAGAGGCCACACTCCTTGTTAAAATAAGACTTGAATTTTGGATGTAAAGTACCTAAAAACCTGAATAAAGTGATTTGTCACTTTGTTAAATCAAGAAAATACTGAGCACTATTAAACAATAGTAAACAGTAATAATAATTATAAAATCTCTAGCATATTTTCTTTCGCATAATAACACACTTAGTGATGCTATTATAGCAAGTCCATTTACAAAACAATTTTATATGTATATTACTTTAATATTTTAAATGCCATTTAAATGACATTTTAAATGTCTTTTTAGACAGTGGCTCTCGGATTATCATTTTTATGACACTGACGGAGAAGCTGCAGCCTCGCAGTTGAACGAAGGCAACACAGGTGCAGTGAGAGGCTGAGAGGAAGCCCTGGCTTCACCCGCCTCCACCTCACCCAGACCATCCCTGCACCTCTTTGTGTTATACAACACACCACAGACACTGAACTAGCAAATACTGAACAACTCCTGTCGAAAATGCAAATGAGGTTCCTGCGACCCTACGGTCACAATATTAATATCGTCATCTGTCATATATAGCCTAACTATGTGTGTTTATTGCTTTAAAGGTTTCTTCTTTAATATACATTGCTCACCCGGTAACTTGAACTGATGACCAATGTTATTATCACTGATACCTGGGTAAAACATGTCAGGCCGACCTACATTCTCCACAGCCACACTGCAGTACCCTTGCAAAGTCTGAAACACTGGAGAACATTTCAGAATTATGCTTGGAGGTCGTTTCAAATAGCAAAATCGTTAACATGAAACACAAAAGTGCCAAATAAGTGGGACTAAATTGATCAGAAAAATTAACTTATTTTTAAGAACTGAAAACAGGTAACATCTTTCCGTTTGACCTCAGCTAGGGACTCGATGCTCTTGCCATTCTCCACATATCAATGGATGTGTACGTACAAATAAGAAAGCATTTTAAGGACTGATTTTGGAGTCACCAGCAAATTTTAGGAATGGTAGGTAAATTTACATAACAAAATCCAAGATAATGAAGATCAACTATTACATTAGCAACCCAAATCTAAAGATGTGCACAGCCTTTTTGCCTTTCTTCTTCAACAAAATGTTTGGATAAAGAAAAAGGTGAGTATGAATTCACCTGTTCTCACTCAGTGTTAATAGCAATGTTACAGTAATAACTAAAAATATATTAGAGCATAAGTAAGAGAGCAGGGTTATCCATGAGGATGCAGCACCTGTTTTAATCCTTCTCTTGATATTTGACGATTTTATGCTATGGGAAACCTGGTGATAAAAGATGTGCTGAGAGGGAAGAGGTTGGATTTAGCTTTGCTCATTTGAACCTTGACTAAAAAACTAAGAAACAATTAGAGACAGAGACAGAGACAGAGACAGAGACAGAGACAGACAGAGACAGAGACAATAGAGAGAGAAAGAGAGAAAACTAAAGCTAGAGCTAAAGAGAGACAGAGACAGAGATAAATACTGATGATACAGATATATCCACGTATCTACAAATATAGGTTGGTCAGATCATATATATATAGATAGCTTTATATCTGGTAATATAGTTTATATATCACATATATATAACTGTAAAAGGACTATATAAATATAATAGTAGTATGTATTTAAACTGGCTGTCCATACAGATACCTGTCTACAAGAAGATATACATATATATATAAAACAGAAGGAGACATTGATAGGTAAGTAGAGAAACATATATTATTCTATGCTTATAGATATATACTCCACCAACAGCTTTTTATAAGGAATTGGCATATAAAATTATGAAGACTAAGATGCCCAAGTTCCACAGTCACTAAACTGGAGAAGCACAGAGCTAAAGATGCATCTCCAGTATGAGTCCCAAACTCTCAGAACCAGGAGATCTGATGTTACAAATTCTAGTCTTCATACGAGTCGGAAAGTGAGTGAAGCTCAATGTCCTGGCTCAGAGGCAGTCACACAGGAGAAGCCGCAGCCCTTTGTTCTATTCGGCCTTCGACTGATTGGATGAGGCGCACTCACAAGAGGGAGTGCGGTCTGCTTTCCCCGTCCTACTGTCTAAATTGTCAGTTGTACTCAGGCACAGCCCCGAGGACACACCCATGATAACATTTAACCAAATAGCTTGGCACATTTCCCACTAACAGGCAAAATCAACCATCACCAATTAGTGTACATTCTTTTTCTAGGAAGATGTAAAATATGTTTAAAAGTACATTTATAAAGAATTGTAAGTAAAGGAGACTAAAGCAAGATGGAAGCACGGAACCGACATGTAATGCCTGACTTTACTAGATCCGGACCGTCACAGGTTGGACTTGCGCTTGCAGTCGGTGTGCAGACTTGGTGTTGATGAGACAGCAGCTCACAACAGAGCGCACACTCACATTCCACTTTCCATGGCCTTGGTAACTGCTTTGCTCTTTCACTGTGTTACCATGACTTTATTTTCTAAGTAGGAATATCTTTGGGTCATCATCATGAATAGAATTCTTGGATATTTCTTTACCTTGTGATCAGAAAAAGCTAAAGAAATACACTTTGGAAATGTAGTATGTTGTAGTCTCCAAATCTGAATTATAGATAAAAGAATAAATTTTTCACTCCATTTTTTCATTACTTTGACAATGTCAACTGCCTAAAAAAATAAATCAGTAATATATTTTCATCTTGGATAATTAAGCAAAATATTCTCCAACTAATTTTCCAGGGAAATGGTGGTCAGAGGGCAAATGCTCCAGTGACCATGAAGGGTTGAGCCTCGGACTACTGGGTCTTCCACTTCAACCAAGGCTACATTTTTGGCCATGAGATGATCTTGCTCATTTCTGGACTGTGAAACTCTGGAACCACATAATGTCATCACTTGACATTTTCTAAATACGTTTTGAGTCAAAATGAATTGAAAGGTGGGAACTATAAGAAAAGTCTCACTTTCTGCTCCACTAAAGTAATTTCCATTTTAGACACAACAGTAATGTAGCCAGTGACATGCTTTGGAAATCACACTCCCAGGAATTTGAAAAAACATTAATAAGTAAGAAGGAAGAAACATATCACTTGCAATGAAGTTGTTTTCTGAGAAAATAGAATTACATTGTCCCTGAAAAGTGAGACCTTGAGAGTGAGAACTTTTCTTTATCACCCCTGTCTCTAAAGACTCACAAAGAAGCTGCAGAGAAAAGTGATGAAGCAGAATGGGACATCTATCAAAAAAAAAAAAATGAAAAAATGAAATCAGCCCGGAGATCAGCTGTTATAAAATCACAAGCACTTATATATTTAGCCACAGTAATCAAATATGCTCATATAGAAGTGTGCTACAGTGGTCAAAAATTAACCCATAAGCCTTGGCGTAGTCAAGAAACAGGTCACTGTGACTATAATTATCATGATTGATTAAAATTTCAGTAGCATAACACACTCTACTTAAAAATCTTTAATTCATGGGTTTTGTATTAATAAAAAGGGTAATTATCCCAATCAAGCCAATAACTTCCATATTAAGTATTCTTCAAAATGTTTCCACTAGATCATTTAGTCTACCACCTTTAAACTCAGTCTCTCACAAAGTCTTTGTTTGCCAGAGTGAAGCAGACATCACCTCCAGCCACTTACCAACAGAATTCTCTACCTGACTGAAACCTCAGAAGCTGGTGGTTAGTGCCTACAGTGAAACACTTCACACCATCTGGAGCTTCACTAGTTGGCATCTTCAAGTTTTTCCAAACTTCTTCCGGTTCCAAAGGCACCTCATAATCAGATAAAGTCACAGCAAAAACCCCACTTATCCAGTTCCAATTATCTGTGTTGAGTTTTCATTACTAGACAAAATACCTGATACTCACAACTTAAAGAAAGAGAATTTTACTTCACTTACATTATCAGAGAATTCAGTCCATGGTCATCTGGCTCCAGGGAAGGAATATCATGGCCAAAGTGATATAGGGCCTCTGATGTAGGGATGATAAAGGACCTCCAAATGATCCTAATAATATAAGGGAAATATAACTCCCAACCCACTCCCAACTCATATGCTGAATTTGTGTTCTCTAAAACTGAAGAGTGAATTCTAGAAATAATGACATTTATAAGTAGGCAGTAAACCACTGAGAGAAAGAAAGCTTCTGTGTAAGATGGACAGAGGGTGTGCCAGTTGGGTGGCTGCAGGGAATCTGCTTCACAAGGGAGTCTTACAGAGTAAAACTATGAGTAAGGTGGGTATAAGGTGTGACAAACTATAGTTAACTAATAAGATTAAAAGTATAGTGCTAAGGTAATACTGATCCAATGGGAAATCCCAAGGCGGATATAAGCAGAACAAAATTATGGTGAAACAAATAAGAGTACAAGTATAGTAGCTTAGGTAATACTGATTAAATGGAGAAGTCACAAAGCAAGTGAAGGTGGACTGAACAAGGCCTCCTGGGAAGGAACAGGCTAGAGAGGTTTTGTCCTCCACCCAAGGTTATTGATGCCCATTCAGAATATCAACCACTGCTGTTCATGCCTATGGGAAGTATATGGGTGTAGTCAATCATCTTTGTTTTGAAGCTTGCCTCCAATGAGTGAACCTCCAGCCACAGTTGTAATAATTTCTTCTCTTCTACCTTGACTCTTGAAGGCTCAGTCCTATCGACTGCCTATGATATTTCTAAATAACTTAGCTATGTATACTAAGGACATGGCAGAACAAAGTTGCTTAATTCATGGCTGCTGGGAAGCGCTGCAAGAAAACAGTGTCAGAGAGGAAGGGGCCGTGGCCCAGCTATAGATGCCAAAGCTACACCTCCATGACTCACCCTTACACAACTAGAAGTAGTAATTAAGTTTAACCATCACAGGAAGATGCCATAATCACTGAATTTGGAGATTTAAATGTGATGAGCTAGATCTCAGAATGGCAGGCACTCACTGTCAAAGCATTATGGGAGAACTCACCGTAATGGATAACAGTGGCAAATCACTGACTGGAACAGTCTGACTCAAGTAAATATACAGCATTGGATAATTAAGCACGGTGTCCTCAGAAGTGAAGTAGGTAGGAAACCCACTAAATGTTTAATGGATCCATATAAGCAGAAAATTTTAGGGCCAATTAAATCTTCCTCAAATTTTAACAACAGAGAAGCACAGTTCCTCAAACAATTCCCACATCTGAGCCAGTTTACAGACCCAGTACCCCTTGAATGAAGGGGAGACTGGGTTCCCTTGAGGAAGGATCCTGTGTACTGCCAAAAAGTTATTCTGTTAATCCTTTTCCCACTGTGCCCAAAAGGGACTGTGGCCCACTTACCAAGATATCTGCACATTGAGAGAAAAGAAATAATCAGACTGTTCAGAAACTTCTGAACCCTAGTTCTGAACTGATGCTGATTCCAGAAGATTCCAATCATTGTGGCTCTTCAGTCATGTAGAGGTCTATGGAAATCAGGTGATCAATGGAATTTTAGCGAAAGTCTGACCCACAGTGTTCCAGTGGATCCTCAAACCCTCTCTTTGGCCATTTCCCCAATTCCAAAATACATAGGCAGAATTAGTTATTGGCAGAATCCCCACATTGGTTCCTTAATCTATGATGCTAGGGATGTTATGGTGGGAAAGGCCAAACAGAAGCCATTAGAGGTGTCTCTAACAGGGAAAATAGTAAAAAAAAAAAAAAAAGGCATTATCATATCTCTGGAAGAATCATAGAAATTAATCTCATTATCAAGGACTTGAAAGATCTAGGGGTGATAGTTTCCATTTAACTCTTCTATTTGACCTGTGCAAATATTAGATGGATACTGAAGAATGACAAAATATTATCATAAACTTACTCAAGTGACGGCTCCAATTGTGACTGCTGTACCAAGTATGGTTTCCTTGCTTGCAAAGATTAACCTATCTTCTTGTTCGTGGTATATAAATATTCATCTGGCAAAGAGCTTTTTCTTCATAGTTGTCTATCAAGCTTGCTGGAGCAATTGTTCTGCACCTTCCTGCCTCAGGGGAGTATGAGTCCTCAGCTTTTTGTCACAGTTTAGCTTGCAGGAATCTTGATCATCTTTTCTCTTCCACAGGGTTTCACATTGTGCCATATTGAGGACATTAAGCTTATTAGAGAAAGGGCAACCACTCTGGATTTCACTGTAAAGCATTTGCATGTCACAGAATGAAAATTAAATCTAACTAATCATCATAGTCACGTTTTGTCCCTGGGAAGAAAATATCTGACACCCACAACTTAAAGACAGGTTTATTTTAGCTCTGTTTCAAGAGCTTAAATCCATGTTCAGCAAGTTTAAAAACAGAAGCAACAAGCTGGAAGACTCTAGGTCAGTGATGGCAAAACTTTTAGAACTTCCAGCGATAAAAGACAACCTTCTGTTATCAGTGGGTCCCCGCCACTGATCTCGGTGGAGGAAAGCTGCCGCCATCATGGTGGCCCAGAAGCAGAGAGTGAGGGATGCAGCAGGTAGGGGAGATAGATCCTCCCCAAGTGACCTTCCTTTCTCAGCCAGGCCCCCCTTCTACAAGCATGCTCCGCTGCTGCACTCAGCAGTAGATAATTCTGCTGAGTACAGGGCCCCCATGATGCAATCACCTTTTACAAGCCTCGTTTTTGAACTCCTGGGTCCTCTGGGGGACATTCTGGAACCCAGCCAGATGCTAACATTCAGAAGCTTTCTACCCCAGTGAAAATTTTAAATTTCCCACAGGGTGGGGCACGCAGAAATATGCTTTCTAAAGTGAAAGGTAAATGATTGCATTGGCTCACCCTTCAATCACAGAAAGGTATAATGCCTATTTAGATTTTGGAGACAACACATCCCTCATTGTTTGTGCACTCTGGTCTATTTACCAAGTGACTCAGAAAGCAACTAGTTTTGAGTGGGACTCAGAGCAAGAGAAGGCTCTGCAATGGCACCAGGCTGCGCAGGCTGCTCTGCCACTTGGGCCATATGATCCAGAAGATCTAATAGTACCTGAGGCGTCAGTAAGACACAGAAATGCTCTTTGGATTCCTTTGCTAATCACAGTGGATTTGGGAACAAGGCTCTGCCATTATCTGCAAACAACTACCCTCACTCTGAGAGACAGCTCTTACCCCATAACTGAACACTTGACCAAGATATCATGAGATCAGAGCTACCCATTATGCACTGGCTGTTATCTGGTCCACCAAGCCATAAAGTCAGATGCACACACCACCAATCCATTATCAAGTCAAACATAATTACATGATGAAGCAGGTTCTGATGGCACCAGTAAATTACACAAAGAAGCAACAGATGCCTGTGGTCCTTACCAACCCGCACTACTTTCTATACCCCGGCGTGCACTGGTCTCCTGAGACGTATCCTATGATCAGTTAACTTAGGGTGAGCCAGAGAGAATGGAAGGAGCTGAGGGCAAGAATACACCCTTCTATGTCAAGCTGCCTATGACCTATCTCCTCCGAATAGGTCCTGTCTCCTTAGCAGCACATACAGCTGTGAACCCATGAATGTATTAATCTGCTGATAAATACAGGGGCTCCGTGACAAAGCACCTTCCAAAGTCTCATCCCGGGCTTGGGAGGTACATTTGAGATATAAACCATATTTGATGTCCATCTCAAAGTGAAACTGCAAGAGGAATGTGACCATGAAGTAGTAATTTTCTACATGTGCAAAACTACAGAGGCGGATCAGGAAAAATCATCTTGAGATGCACAAAAATTTATTTTTGAGATGCACTGACTGTTTTTAAACAAAATGTCTGTATGCCATTATGAAGTTCTAAATGCAGTATTTCAGTCAAATATAGAAATCAGTCATAAAGGACTTCAGGGAAAAATGTTATTTCATCCAAGACAAACAGAAAGTAAACAATTCCCAGCACAGAAAGCAAATACTGCAAGTTTGCGGTAGAAACCAAATCTTAGTGTATACAAAGAAGATAATCAAAATTAACACTTCCTCTCTGCAAACTCTCTTGAGAAATATGATTCTTCATTCCTATCCAGAGGAAAATCACCTCACGATCCAGGAAGATTTACATGTTTTAAAATGCATTGTAACATACTCATTAAATTCTGATGATCAATAAAACAAGTTATTAACTTGAAAACAAAGTGAAGCAGAGTATTAACAATGTGTATATTTATAAACACATTTTTGTGTGGGATTTAACTAAACTGTTAAGTCAAAATGTGTATATAAATTATACAACAAATAAAAACAGTTATATTAGATTGATATGATTACAGCCTAAATCTATGTCTAAATTTCTCTACAATTTAAATATTATAGTACTTACAGATGGCATTGTAAAATATATTACCTTCAGATGAAAAATATTAGCTTTAAAATAATAACACTTTCTAGAAATATGTCCTTTTTAAACCTATGTTTAATAAATACATTTTTCCTTTACAGAAAATTGAAGCAGTACCATATTAAGACTTTTAATACATTCTTCCTCTGTGACTTACAAAAGATTCAGTTTTAATTACATCAAAGAGGCTTCCTTTTAATCGCTAACCCAATAGCCTAGTTTTTTGTGTAGGGATATTCTTGCTACCTTTGATATTGAACACATTAGTCTTTATTAAAAATTTATCTTGGAGACTATCTTTGCCCTTGGTTCTTTACACTATTTTTTGCCTCTTAAACCTAAATTTGGTGCACAAATGGAAACTGCCTCACAAATTTGTCTTTCTCTTTTAATTATCTTTTCTTAATTTCAATCTCTCTACTCTGGTTTTAGTTATTATATCTACTGTGGGGACATACAATATGCCTCTCCAGCCACAATCAAATTTTTAGGTTTCAAACCTGAAATTCTAACTTTCCACCAGATTGCTCTTCCAACGTATTGCTTGCCAGTAATCTGGATTCATGGTGCCAGGACCAATTTTATTGTATATCTCAACCCTGTCTCCAACCCAGGCCATTTCCACCCTTACAATTATAGTAAAGATCTTGCCTTGTCATGTTCTCTGTACATCGGTAGTTTTCAAAATAGCCAGAATATACTAAAAGAGTAACACACTCTTTTTTAAAGATGTGATCACATCATATTGCCTCTGTAATTTCCAACAGCCAACATTTATTTCTTTATGCTCATTGTCAATTGCCCATGATTTGCCTTCGAGTGCACTCATAATACTCAGTCTCTTTTTGTGGTTACCATCCTGTCCAAACGTCCCTGGTACATTTGTAATTCTCAGAATGAGCAGTTTGAACTCTCTCCTTTGAATCCCCCATGGTATTTAATGGAAAACATTGCAAACAACAGGTAAATGAAATACAACAGGAAGCAAAAGTATTGCCATGACATTGTCTGCAGTAGAAGACCTTTTAAATAAGAAATATTTTATTTTTTCTGTTCTTTGGGGGGAGTTGGAATATTATTAAATACTATTATTTAGTTGTCAGTCAATGTGGGACAGAGTTTGCCCACTAAGGGGACATTTCTCTAAATCAAAATATATTGATTGTGATAATACTTATGATTATTTCAATTTGAGATAAAAATATTTTATTCTCAGTTCACTTTAATAGAGGGTGTTGATGATGGGGGAACTGGGATTCATGAGGGGCATGCGGTTTCTGGGAAATCTCTGCATTTTCCTCCCTATTGTACCATGACCATGAAACTACTCTAATGAAAGTTATTTCTTGACTTTAAACTTGTTCCTTCTTCAAGATGTGATATTTAAAAGGAGAGTGTGCTGAAGAGGTGCAGATTTTTACAGTATAAATACCTTTGCTTGAAGTCAGTGGTAAACTTTAAGCAGTAAAACAGCCATGTAGTGATAAAACATGATTTCAGTAAAATTGCATAAGATTCTTAAAAGTTGTTAAATTCAGAAGCAACTACACAAAAAAGTAATTGCAAATATATATATATATATATATATATATATATATAAACTCATTGTTCTTACAAAATTCTGGAGCTACATTTATTAATAAGTTTATTCATTCTAAAACATTTTTACTTAATACTCATCAGATATTATACTGTAAGAACCCATAGTAGATTAAAGATGAATATGCATCTATTCCCTCAAGTGTTAAAAAATTCAGTGAGTGAAACACATTAGTAATTTAAAGTAGACCTGCCCCTGCCGGGCACCGGCCACCCTGCACACATCGCCTGCCACGACTGCCCCTCCTTCATCATTTGTATAACTGAGAAAAAACAGTGAAGACATCATTTTGTAATACAGCATCCTTTTGTAATTCCCCAATATCTGCTCTATAATTCTTTGTTTCCTTTATCATTTATGCATTATACTGATTTATAACTAATAAATGCAAAGATCACATTGTGTAATACGACAGCCATTGTTAATCCCCTACTGTCTTCTGCATAATTGTGTCTTTCCTTCATTGTGTTTGAGATAACTTAGTAACAGATACGAAGATGATATTATGTAAAATAGCATTCATTGTTAATCCCTTACTATCTTCCCCATAATTTGCATATTTCCTTATTCTTTTTGTGTTATTCAAGTTTATAGCTTTTATCTTTAAATTAAATAAATAAATTTAAGCGCAAAACTAAATGAATATATCTATGGGTAGGAGAGACATTCAGTTTGTTTGTTTGTTCAATTGTTTGTTTATTTTTCCCAAAATGGGGGGTATGAGCAGTTTACTGCTCATGACTTTTGTGATGGGTCAGTGACCACAGAGCATGTGGCCATCATGAATATCATCACTAACAACTGCATAAACTATACACAAGTTGAGGTAAATTAATGTGTCACTTGCCTTGAACACAAACTATTAACAAATCATAAAAATATGTTTTCATTAGGTACACCTATAACTATGGCTAGACATTTCCTGATTGAAAATAATAAGAAATGTGCGATTTGTAAAGAAATATCTGTGTGTGAGTTTTAAAAAGACAGTAAAAAGAATTACAGTGTTCCTATTTCAGGGAACTATCTACATTTAGTGGCTATGTGGTATTTAAATTCATTAGCTTTTCAAGATTATTATATAACTTCTTTTCATTTAAATTGCAACAAGTGTCTAAGGAAATATGGAGATTTCTATAGACAATTATTTTAAGAATCTACAAACCAGACTTATATGACTGCCTCTGTAGCAGCAGTAAAATTTCAGCTGCAAAACAATATAATTCCTACAATTTTATTTCTTTTTTACTATATATTTACATCATCATTTAATGTAACAACCATTTTAAATTCCTATAATGTTAAAAATAATTCTTCACAGGTACTAGTCAAACAATTTTGGTATGAAAACACCCAGAGACTTTGATACCTAGAGATAAAAATATAAAAAGAGGTGCTGAAAGCATTGCCCCCAAGCAGAGCTTGAAGCAAAATTGTCCTGAATGTGATTGATTGAGAGAGTATTTCAGAAGTGGAAAGAAAAAGAGCTGAGCAAGGATGTGATCTTGGCCAGAGCTTCACTTTAGCTTCCTCCTACTGCGCACTCTGGAGCACAGTTTGCACCAAGTTGGCTCTGCTTTGAAACAAGCAACCAATCCTTTGTTCTTTCCTGTTATTCTGTCAGTGTTGCTGTCCAGAAAAGCTGGTGGGAGCAGACATGAGGGTAGTCTCTCAATATATTAGCTCTTTTTGGGCCAATGGATTTGTATGCTAACAAAGAGGCCAGGATTGTCACTACAGTTAAAATTAACATGTGTTGGGGAGCTGTATGAGACAACACAATATCCACTTCAGGGCATAACTCAAAGCAGTGAATAAGTACTCTCATGAGAGTCAATATGTCCTAGGAAAAGAAAGCAAGCATTAACTAGATGTATATATAACACTCAAATTTGTTATGCAAAGAAGCATAATTTAATTCTAAACCCCACTGAAGTGCATAGTATGTAAGCTTTAGGGAGCCATGGTCAGCAGAATCCTAGGATGGTCCCATGACCCCTCTTCCTAGTCTTATGCCTTGTATAGTCTAAGTAGAAAATGCAATTCTCTTCTAACTAATAGAATACATCATATATCAAAGCTGATAGTCTGTCACTCCCATGATGACATTTTGCTGTGAAGACTTGTATCTAAGCCAACTGAGAAGAGAATCTTCCACTGGCCCTAAAGAAGCAAACACCCATACATAAACTGTCAGAGAAGTTGGCAACATGGCAAGTAACTGAGTTGCCTCTAGGACTTGAAGGCAGTTTTTTAAGTTGTATGTTTAAAGAATGAGAAAAAAATTCATCTTAGTATTTCCTTGATATTCGAGGCATTATTTATCATTAAGGAGCAATCACGTTGTAATTTACTCAGGAATGAACAAATTGTTCATAGCACCGTTTAACCAAAAGGTAATTTAAGAGTACTATTATTGTTAAATAGAATTACTCAATCATTTTTTCTTCACTGTAGACACACTTTATCTGACTGAGAAGTAACTGAGCACATCCTTTGTAGCAATTATTAATGTTTTTAAAAGATGCGCTTTACAGAGAAATAAATTCTCTTATTCTTTTTTCTATTTCTTTGTTCTCATTTTCTTGTAAACCAAATATATGTAGAAGTACGTTTATCATTTTTTTGACAGAGACATTTTATTACGTACACTGTGAAATATTTCTAAACATTCTCTACTCTATGGCATAATAAAAAAAGGCACAGTGCCCTAGGATGAAAACATTTTCATGACAAACAGCTAAGTTGGAAGAGATAAATGGTCACTGAGTCTATCTCATGTCATTTTATAACTCTTCTCAGAGAGAAAGTAAAGATAGAAAAATGGTCACTAAATCTTCCAAACAAATTAAAGATTATTAATGCTTCTGACCCAGTTTCAATTATTTTTTTCCTTAGGCTTTAGTGTTATAAATACCTTAACAGAAGATGTAGTACTGCATTCATAAATTTGACAAATCTTGTCTTGAAAGCAAATATCTGCCAAGATTTTGAGAAAATGCTATAATGACGTATATAAATAAGCAATATTGGTGTGCAAAAGTGAGTGAGTACTGAAGATATGCATTTGTATTATGGAGAATTTACATTGAAAAATATCTTGCTATCCAATTGAAAAAGAACAGAAACACAACTTTACCTTTTTTTCTTTTTCCCAAGAAAGGTAATGAGCTAAGATACGTCGCCACAATTCCACAGTGCCAATGGGCTGAATTAATTGTAATTTCTAACTTGGAAGGATGATTATTTTACTAAGCAAGTTGGAGAGTCTTATACTTTTACTATCTTCCCTATTTTGAAGGAAAACAAAATAAATGGATTGTTGGTCTGTGGATTCTAGGTATAGCTTACTGTATTATTGACTATAATAATTAAATCATTTATCAATTACACAAATATTAGAAAAAGTTAGAGTTGACTTAAGATTATTGTCCAAGTATTGTAATGTTCTTAGCCCCTTGTACTATAGCTTGACTTCTAAATATGATTTAAAATTACCTATTCAATGAAGAAGGTGTAGGTGGAGACTTGGGTTCATTAATTCTCTTTATTCAATTACATTCTTTAAAACTGCAAAAATTAAGCTACTTTAAAACATGTTTTGAATACAGAAGAATATTTCTCTTTGTTAAAAACTTGGAATTCTTGAGAGTGTTTCATTAAGTGTGCTTTTTGTCCCTGAAAAATAGATGTTTTTAAAATTACAAATCAACATGTCTTGCACTCATGCTTTGCTTCACGCAGTCTGCTTCTTGGTTGCTCAGTTCAACAGTGATCTGGCACTAATTAATCCCAAAACACACAAATATCATTGTTCTAATCCCTGTAGAAGGCATTAGGAGAGACTGTAGACTAGATATTCAAATATTCTAAAATCTCAGAAACTACAAAGGAAAGAAATAGCGGATATATGATTTCTATAAAATATAATTCCTTTTTATCTTTAGTAAATAAACTTTTACACAAATCTTATGGTCTTTTGTTCTTGACATTTTAAATCTACTTTTATATTTCAATTTTCCAAATACTTAAATTTCTAGTTTGCTTATGGATGTTTATAACAGAACCTAACTTTAATTGCAAATACATACAGATAGCTATACACAAAGATACATATAGGAAAATGCATCTTAAACTCTCTCCGCCTCTCTCTCTGCCTCTGCCTCTCTCTCATGCTCTGTCCCTTCCTTCTTTTCCTTTTTTACTTTTTAATGTAGATCCTATTAAAACCATGTATCTAAAAAGCCACTTTCCAATAATTAAATTTAGGAGGGGTTTTAGTCTAGATTAGACCTTGAGGTAAGCAAAATACATTGGAAATGTCTACCAATATCTACAAGATACCTACAATTTCTATACTTTCCATGGAAAATACAAATGTAGGTAAACAGAAGATAAAAATTTTATTTAAAATTAATGACTTTCTAGCACACTAAGTTTTCTGATAATGAAGTAGACTATTTTTAAAATTCATTTCTAAAGGAAAGAACATTTAAAATATTTTAGAATAAGAGTTAAAGACCTTAAGAGGAATGATTAGGTAAGGAAAAACAGAGTTAAATGTCTCCTTCTTCAGATTTTATTCTAATTCTAATCTCAGTACCTTTGTGGGAGAGTTTGATTTAAATATGAAATGAATAAAATAGCCAAGAAAGCTATCTGCTCTCTCAGTGCTCATGACAAACCAGAAAGATGATCAAGAAGTAACAAGAGGGGCTGGGGATATAGCTCAGTGGAATAAGCGCTTGCTTAGCAAGCGTAGGGTCCTGAGTTCGATCCCCAGCACCGCCAAAAAAAAAAAAAAAAAAGAAGTAACAAGAAATTCGAGCCACAGGAAAACCACTCAACTATTCTTTGAAGACACGTGTAGGAAAAAAATTAATATCAGCAGTTATTAAGAAGCATCTAGTAAAAGATTTATATCCAGCAGGACTCAGTAGTTGAACGTAGCAAAAAGAGACAAAACACCCTCAAAAACAAAAATGATCATGACCCTACGCAGAACAGAAATGCCAGCATAGTCCTACAGTAAAACTTGACAGGTGCCAATCCATATATGTGCTACAACTGTTTCTTCAGAGTAAGTGTACTGATCAAAAGTTAATGTACTCACTTTTCCACGTATCCTATCAATATCTCAGAAAGAAAACACAGAAATTAATAACTCCCTTTGTGTTTTCCACTGTGCATTCAGTAATATAACTAATTGTGTTGCTGTGTCTGGAGAAGACTCAAACAGTGCCCATTTTGGGGGGAATAATGTTCATCTTCCACCTCCAGGAAAACCTTTCTCCTCTCCACCGTTAAGACTAAAACATTAACTCTACATACTGTCCCAGAGGAATCATAGCGGGACTTGAGCCCACAGTCTTGTGCAGGCTAAACACTGAACTCTTTCCTTGGCCCTTTACTATGCCTTTTTATGTTTCACCTCTTGAGATTCAAATCTTTGGAAGGATTTTTGAAAATGTATACTTAATGAATGACTTCAGGCCTTAGAGAAGAACTAAAAGCTTGCTGCATAGTGCATTTCAAACCCACATGATTGATTTTACTAGTGTTCCAGCTGTAATATTTATAACTAAAATCCCATAAAGCTGTATCTACCCTATGGAGATTGTGGGTAGAATTTAATATCCTCAGACTTTCTTCTCATAAAATGATCAGTAAAACCAACCTGATAAGTTATCTCAAACACATAATATTCAAGAACAAAGTGAAGCTTTTTCACAGCTATACTCAATATACAGGTATTCATATTGAAAATTCACTACAAGTAATGAAAGAATTTTATATTGTTTTCCACTTTTCATACTAGCATCAACAATGGAATCAAAATTCTTTATCTGATGAAGTCTCTTCTGAGGTCCTTAAGAGTGAAGAGTGTGTATTGGAAAAGAAACCACAGAGACGAATGACCACCTGTAAAATATTTCCAAATAAAAATGGGGAAAACAGAGAGGGATAAATAAAAACTTTCAACTTGATCATTGTTTAAGTTAAGTGAGGTCAATACAAAATCACTGTGCCGGGACAGAGAAGGAGCTTAGCCTGGGGAAAGGGTGCCTGAGCAGCCCATCTCTGTGGAGCTATCTGTTGGTAGGTGAGGCTTTCATGTGTGCTCCACCCTGCTCCTTTGGGACAGAGAAGGAGCTCCCCCCAGGGAAGCAGTACCTGAGCAGCCCATCTTTGTGGAACTCTCCCTGGGTGAGTGAGGCCTGTGGCACAGAAGCAGCCCACTTCTCTGTGGAACTCTCCACTGAGGGTAAGGTCTGCTGCACAGGAGCAGCCCCAGACACTGTGGTCCTCTAGGTTGGGAGGTGAGGACTATTTTCCCCTGACCAGCTACCTGAAGATCCCTGAGCAGCAACCCTGTTTGGCCACCAACGGATCCATGGCTGAGACCAAGATGCTTTCCATCCACAGCCTAGAGACCCTGATACAGCATTCCCCCACCATTGCAGTTGTGGTCTGAGCTGTGCACCCCAGCAATTTCCTGGGGATCCTGGGCCCAGTGGTCCATGGCCTGCTACCATCTTAGGGTAAGTTTGATATCTGGGTAAACTAGGGTCCCTAGAGACCTTGGTGAGCTGCCTGGGTAGCTTGTAGCTCAGCATTTTTCATTTGACATCCAAAATGACCAGACATAGGAGCAAAATGCAGTCTCAGAACTCAGCTCCACTCAGAACAAGACCAGGAGACACTGACATGGGAGAACTTGGAAGCCACATGCCTGAAATTTCTGAAATGATCACATCTGAAGTAAAGAAACAACTCCATCAGGCCACAGAAGAGATCAGATCAGAAATAATCTCTCAGGCAAAAAACGAAATGACAATAACAACGAAAGAAATGCTCTGCACATCTAGAGAAGAAACAGATAAAAAAAATAGATGAACACAGGCAACAGATGGAAACGTTACATTAGCAATTTAGGAATAAAATAGAAAACATGAAACGGACTCAAAGAGATTTCCAGAATATCAAAAGTTTCACTGAAAGCTTGCAAAACTGCCTGAATAAAGCTGAAGATAGAATTGCAGATCTTGAAGACAGCATGGCAAGCTAGCAATCATGAAAGGAAGGATCTCTTAAAATCATCAAGGATTCAGGAAAAATGAATTCAACAGCTGCAAGATGAGGCAAAGAGAAATAATGTCCAAGTAATAGGAGTTAATGAAACAGCAGGGGGCAACACAAATGACATAAAAAGAATATTTGCAGAAATAATATCATAAAATTTCCCAAGCATGGAAAAAGATTCTGATGAGCAGTAAATGAGGCATATAGAACTCCAGCTAGCCATAAACAAAATAAAACCATACCCAGACATATAATAATCAAGATATCAGATACCCAGCAATAGAACAATATTAAAAGCTGCTAGAGAAAAGAAACAGATCAGCTATAAAGGAAAGCCCATCAGAATCACAGCAGACTTCTCAACACAAACCATGCAATTGAGAAGAGCTTGGAGATAGGTACTACAGGTTCTGAGACGAAACAGCTTCCAACACACAGTGATGTATCCTGCAAAACTATCCTTCAGACTCAATGGAGAAATAAAATATTCCCATGACAAAGAACAACTGAAGAACTCCATAAGCACCAAACCAATCTTACGAAAAGTACTAAAAGATATCCTAGACAGAGAGAAAAGGAGACCACCATCTCAAGAACAACAATGGAAAGGAACCTTCAGGCAGAGCAAGCAATTAAACAGATGACAAAAGTAGGAAACCAACAGCAAGTGAATAGCATGACAAAGATAAGCCAACATATATCAGTTATAACCATCAATGTAATTTGCCTCGATTCACCACTCAAAAGAAACAGACTGGCAGAGTTGATTAAGAAACAAAATCCCACAATATGCTGTATACAGGAAACACACTTTTCTCAAAAGGAAATCCACAGACTGAATGTCAAAGGATGGAAAACAATTATACATGAAACAGGTTCCCAGAAAAAAGCAGGTGTAGCTATTGTATTTGCAGACAATGTAAACCTCCAACAGAAAACAATCAAAAGACATAAAGAAGGCCACTACATACTAGTTAGGGAAAAGCCACAAGAGGAAGAGATAACAACCCTAAATATGTATGCACCAAATACTGGAGCGCCAAACTATGTAAGTCAAATTTTAACAAACATAAAAAACCAAATAATCAATAACACTATTGTAATGGGGGACCTAAACACCCCTCTGACGCAGAGAGACAGGTCAATGGGACAAAAACTCAGCAAAAAAATAACACATCTGAACCAAATGTGCGCACAAATGCACTTAGTAGATGTATACAGAGTGTTCCACCCCACAACATCAAAATATACATTTTTCTCAGCTGCACATGGGACTTTCTCTAAAATAGACCACATTATAGCCCATAAAGCATACCACCCTAAAGGCAAAAGGACTGAAATCATCCCATACATATTATCTGACTACAGTGCAATGAAATTGGAAATTAATGACAAAGGGAACTCCAACAGCTACATAAACACTTGGAAATCAGACAAAAACCTCCTGAACAACCAATGAGTCACAGAAGAAATTAAAGAAGAAATTAAAAAATACCTGCAAACAAATGAAAATGCAAATACAACCTACCAGAATCTGTGGGATGCAATGAAAGCAGTTCTCAGAGGGAAATTTATAATGTGAACTCACACATAAGGAAAACAGAGAGAGAACAAATAAATAGCATAATGCTGCAGCTCAAACTTTTAGAAAAAGAAGACCAAGTCAGGCCTAAAGCCCATAGAATGGAGGAGATTATAAAGATCAGGGCAGAAATTAATGCAACTGAGACAAAGGAAACCTTACAAAACATAAATGAATCAAAGATTGGTTCTTTGAAAAAAATAAATAAAATTGATAAACCCCTAGCTAACCTTATCAAACAAGAAAGGAAAAAAACTCAAATTCATGCAATAAAGAATGAAAAGGATGAAATCACTACAGATATACAGAAACTCAAAAAATCATTAATAGCTACTTTAAAAATCTTTACTCACATGGGATAGAAAACTCAGAAGAAATGGACAGATTCTTAGATATGTACAAAGTACCAAAGTTGAATCAGGAAGATATAAAAATCCTGAACAACGCAATATCAATTAATGAGATTGAAAATGTGATTAAAAACTTCCTGACAAAGAAAAGCCCTGGCCCTGATGGAGTCACAGCAGAATTAGAGAAGATTTAGTGGCAACATTCCTCAAACTCTTCAATGAAATTGAAAAGGAAGCAACTCTCCCTAACTCATTTCTGGAAGCAAGTATTATACTGATACCAAAACCAGAGAAGGACCCAACCAAGAAAGAGAACTATAGGCCAATCTCTCTAATGAACATAGATGCAAAGGTACTCAACAAAATACTAGCAAATAGAATGTAGGGAATCATAATGAAAATTATACACCATGACCAGGATGGATTCATTCAGGAATGAAGGGATAGTGCAATATACGCAAATCAATCAATGTAATACACCATATCAATAGAGCCAAAGACAAAAACCACATGATCATCTCAATAGATGTGGAAAAAGGTTTTGACAAAGTCCAACATGCATTCATAATTAAAACCCTAGAGAAAACAGGAGTAGATGGCCTTTACCTCAATCTGATCAAAGCCATCTATAACAAAGCAATTGCCAACATCATACTAAATGGAGAAAAGTAAAAGCTTTCACTTCAAAGCCAGGAGCAAGACAAGGATGTTCCCTGTCACCACTACTATTCAACATAGTTCTGGAAGCATTAGCTGGAGCAATTAGACAAGAGAGAGAAATAAAAGGAATAAAGATAGTAGAGGAAGAAGTAAAACTATCGCTATTTGCAGATGACATGGAAGACTCAAAAAACTCCACAAGAACACTCCTTGAATTAATTGACAAATTCAGCAGTGTAACTGGACACAAAGTCAACACCCCGAAATCAACGGCATTCTTATAAACAAACAATAAAGAGACTGGGAGAGAAATTATGGAATCCATACCTTTTACAATAGCATCCAAGAATTTGAAATATTTAGGAATCAATCTAACAAAAGTAAAAGATCTATTCCATGAAAACTATAGTACTCTGAAAAAAGAGATCAAAGAGGATTTCAATAAATGGAAAAATATTCCTTGCTCATGGATAGGAAGAGGCAACATTGTGAAAATGGCCATACTACCAAAATTGTTGTACAGATTTAATGCAATTCCCCATTAAACTACCGTTAGCATACCTCGCAGATCTAGAGAAAACATTCCTTAAATTCATCTGGAACCAGTAGAGAATCAGAGTAGCAAAAGCAATCCTGGGCCACAAAGATAAATCAGGTGGAATCTCAAGCCCTGACCTGAAATTATACTATAAAGCTATGGTAATAAAATCAACCTGGTACTGGCTAAAAACCAGACCTGAGGATCAATGGAACTGACTGGAAGATGCAACAATTCAAACACACTCAACCACTAAATCTTTGACAAAGAGGCCAAACAAGCTCACTGGAATAAAGGTAGCCTCTTTAATATATGCTGCTGGAAAAGTTGGCTTGCCACCTGCCAAAGGCTGAAAATGGACCCAAGTCTATCACCATGCACCAGACTCAAGTCAAAATGGGTCACAGATCTCAATATCAAAACAGAAACACTAAATCTATTGGAAGATTCCAGGAAGGGAAGTACTTTAAAGACAACAACTGGGACCTCATCCTACTGAAATATTTTTGCACATCTAAAGAAATCACCAGCAGAGTAAAAACAAAACCTACAAATTGGGGGAAAAAATCCTAGCTAGATGTTCCTCAGACAAAGATCTTCTATGTAGAGCACATAAAGAATTAAAAAATATCAACCTCCCCAGATTCAAAGACCGAATCCTAAAATGGGCATCTGAGATGAATACACACTTCTCAGATAAAGAAATACAAATGACAAATAAATATATGAGAAAATGTTCAACATCATTAATCATTCGAGAAATACAAATTAAAACAATGATGAGATTTCTTCTCACCTCAGTAAGCATGGCTAGCATTAAAAATTCAACCAATAACTAATGCTGGTGAGGCTGTGGAGAAATAGGAACTCTTCTCCACTGCTGGTGGCAGTGCAGACTGGTGAAACCACTGTGGAAATCGGTTTGGAGATTCCTCAGCAAACTAGGTCTAGAGATCCCATTCAACCCAGCTATTTCCCTTCTGAGTGTTTTCCCAGAAGACCTGAAAACATCATACCACAGCGGTATATGCGCACCCATGTTTATAGCAGTACAAAGCAATCCAAATGTCCATCCACTGAGGACTGGATAAAAAAATGGTGGCATTTTTATACAACTGAATGTTACTCAGTTATAAAGACAAAGTTGAGGCTTTTATAAGTAAATGGCCACAACTACAGACCATACTCACAAGTGAAATAAATCAGATGTGCATGTGTAAGCAGCATATTGTATCCTAGTATAAGAACCTGAAAGTGTGACTATAAGTTAGGAGGTAAGATAAACATTGTGAAATGAATAAAGACTGCTCAAAAGTAAAGAGTAACTGGGATGAGGGGAAAGAGAAAAGGAAGAAAGGGATAATTATGCATGTATGTATGTACATGCAGGATAGCTAACATAGTTGTACTACTGACTTAGGTTACTTTAGTGTAAGGAACAGTTAATGATTAGTTGTTTGATCAATTTTGCACGTCTATATTTGTTTTCCTAAGTATACACTTCAGAGTTATCAATATGTAATACAACAACCATTGTTAATTCCCTGTCACCTTGTCTGTAATTCAGTTTTGATTGTACTATTCTCGTGCTACTTTGAAGGTGTCTGTTTGTTAATATGTATTCATTCTTTTAAAATAAAAATAAATCAAAATCACTGTGTTATTCTTTCAACTCTATGTCTGTGCAAATGTTCCCGTAATAAATAATACATTTAAAACAAAGAAAATATTAATATTAATATGACTATTTTTTCTTTAATTCCCTTCCTGTTAGCTTCACTATTGGAATCCTGAAAACAATATCTCATTGAAAGTAGAAATACAGGGTTCAGAAAATCTTTAGAAAGATTACTAAAAAAATGTTGAAGCTGCTTCCCAATGCTCTTTTCACAGTAGAAACCAGATAACAGCAAAGCTAGAGCAAAACAAAACACACCAAAAACCCGAAGAAGAAACTGGCATGAGCATAAGCAGTGAGAGGGACATGAGATTTTCAAAGTAGATGGCAAAGAAAAACCTGGGTTCTAAAGTTCTCTAGAATGTTCAGTTTCCACTAACCCCAATACTATTGACTTATTATCTGTGGTCAACTTCCTTTCCCAAAGTCCTGATTAAAGAGCGGGCACCAACATGCTTTTGTGTTCCTCATGTCACAAAAAGGACAGCATTAATGCCCAAACAAGGTACACTAAACACACAGAAGTACTGTTCAGTCCTCTATTTATACCCAAATGCCCATTTGACAGTTAGTGCAATTACTCAAAAAAACTATATATTCCATCTGTTGAGAGCTGAAGGATCTCAGGTACCACCTCATAGTCTGATAGCTTTCCAGTAGAAACCCCTGTAGACCAACAGGTTGCCAGGATTTAGTACCTTCATCCACCTTCTTTTACTAAAATAGTAGAAACCTGTTTAATTGATTCATTTAAAGACAGCTCCATTATGGGAAAACATGCTTTTAAACATGAGTAAAAAGCAAAATTTCAGTGCAAATCCAGAATTTAAACAAATAAAATAGTAACATCACCTCATAAGGTCAGGTTCCCCTACTGCTCTGGGAAGCCAATAATTTGAGAGAGAGAGAACCACATGGACACCAAGTTAGCAAGTTGAAAAATAGGGACTTTTTTTTCCCAAAAAGTCATCTTGCTTAGGGGATCACAGGATTTGGGGGAAGTATATTTTTAATTGGCCACAGATGGGCAGGGATGCTAATGTGGTCATAAATCTCTGTGGGTTCTCTTCCAATACACAATCTTCTGTTATCTGAAGGTCACCAAATAATCTAGGTATTTTGGCTGCAGAAAAGTTACTGGTTGAAAAATGCCTTTTCTCAGGAATAGCTAAACTATTGGCTCATTGTTAAGATACAGAACACTGGGAAGAGGACAACAGGAAACTTTCCCAGGACTACAGGTTTAAGCCATTAGGCAACTTTGGTCGCAGATGCAAAGCTGGTGGAAGACTAATAACATGATGATCAGTTGTGTGGCCCAATGTAGAGTAAACTCAAAGCAAGTGAAACAAAAGTGATTATTTAGGTTTTCTTCATTGCAAACTCATGGTTTTTAGTTCATTCAGTTTAACTTCCTAACTTATATGTCTTTTGAGGAATTCTGAAGAAAGAAATCTGGATCAGAGAAAGTCAATGTTTGTTTTCAGAAACTTTGAGCCACCATATAAAATAGTAATAAGATATACATAAGTAATATTTATTAAGTACATCCTATATTGAAGAATTATTTAAATATTTTTGTAGCTCATGATGCAGCTATTACAAATCTCTGAATGTGTGGTTTAAAATGTTACTAAAAATAAACATTTTTCGATCAGTTCACGTTAATTATCATACTATTAGATAAGTGGGCCTTATTTCAGTATATTTGTACATGCATATAACATATATAGATCATTCCCCAGCAATATTAAAAAATATGCTAAAAATCATTTATATTATAATATAGAAATAGAATTTTCAAATAAACACTTAGATTTAAAGAATGCATTGACTTGCCTGAAGTCACAGCAGTGGAAATAGCAGTTTGTATAACATTAGGATACCATTCTATAGATCCTATCAAGTGTCCATATAACTCTTACAAACTTCTAACTACAAAATTGGACACTTACACTTCTCAGGACTGATGTACAACCTAGACAACCAATTCCTCATGCTGGGAAAATTTATGTCTTCCTATTTCAGTTCTTCAGGAAAGAGAAACTGGCTGAAGAATAGTTAACTGAAAATGCAGTGACAATCTATAAGCAATGAGTATAGAAAATCTTTAGATTTAATACCATTTAAAAGGACTTTGGCAGAAGAATTACATTGGGGACTAATGGGTCAGTATTAAAAGTATCAGCTGGATCACCTAAAAATATGGTTCCCAATAGGCAAGGTGCACAGTTGTATTTGAGCAAAAGAAATATTCAACCTCAAGTTCAAATAGAAACTTGAGAGATTGTTCAAAATAATCCTAGAGCTAAAGCTTTCTTTCCGGATGAGTTTGGTTATCAGAATTTTGTACTGCTCATCATAACCCTGCATAACTGTGTAATAGTCTGTGGCAACATATTTCTTTAGGAAATCCTAATCTTTTTATATGAAATTTGATTTGATACCAATAGTTAAGGACAGATACACTAACAGAGAGCACCATGTAAATACACTGACAATTTTAGTTATAAAATATCCATGTTTCTTTAGTTCAGTAAAAGATAATCGCAACACCTACAAAAAGTAGTGTCATGAGATGTGAGCACATCTCAAATACAAGTGTGTGGCCTTCCTGCTCAGCTGGGAGCATATGTCAACTTGAGTCTTCCAAGAAGCAGATGACAGGCATGACCATGGGTTGAGGAAATTCACCAGAGGAAGTGTCTATCAGGCTGAAGGGAAGGGAATACGGTAAGCAAGGAAAGACTACAGATTACTATGGAGGTCCAATTTCAATGAAAAGAAAGGAAAAGAAAGACTAGTTAGGAAAAGTCTCAAAGCAGTTCTAAGAGTACTTCATCTAGGCCAGTGCTGGCAAACATTCTAGAGCACTCACTAACAGGTTGCCCATGGCAGCATTAGGCAGGTGGGAAGTTCCCACACCACAGCCAAGCACTATGGTCCCCTTTCCTGCAGGAGTGAGCCTGCGTTAGCACCCCAACTACACTGACAGCACTAGAGAAAGTGTCTCTGTGTAAACAGAGCGGTGAATACAAAGGCACAATAGCTGAGGCTGTCAATAACTCTGGTCTCCTCTCCTAGCCAAGTGATTTCAACAGCACCTTCCGCACACCTCCAAACACACTTTCATTTTCTATTGTATATATTTTATATTATTTTAAAAATCAGTTCTGCTTGCTATGTTCAACTTGTCAGGAACAAGTTTTCATGGTTAATTCTCACCTCATTGATTTTCAATTCTCTGCCAAGTAATGTGAGGTACAGTTGACACAGAACATGAAGAAATAAATCAGTCATTAACATTCTCATAGAGAACACTTCTCTTTAATATCCTGTGTTTGGGTGTGTCTTTCTAGCCATGAACTCAGAAATCTAGGTTCTCCTCTATCTTTTACTTTCTTATATTTCACTCTTTTGACAGAAATAATTTAAAATAAGCCTACTCAACCAACAGCAAATATCGTAGAGGAAAAGAAAATAAAAGATTTCTTTTAAATTTCCTTGTGAACCATCAAAGAAGAGATGAAGTTGACGGTGTTGATTCTGAGATGTTGGATGAGGCGGTAAAACAAAGCATGAGGAGTGGTATTTAAATAGGTTCAGATTGAATGCCAGCTCAGCTGCTTACAAATTATAAGACACTGTGTAACTTCCTTAATATGTATCTTCACCTGTAAGTTGAACATAAAATATTATTTTATAGATTAGTTAAGAGAACAAGAAGTAATTTATGTAAAATGAGCCTAGTATAAAATAAATCCTCAATAACTTTCCTTACCACTAAAAGATTATTAATATTTTCAGGAAAGAATTCCAATATTATAAGACACTATAAACAATAGGATTCTCTATAGACATTAAATCTTCCTGGAAAATTTTCTCCAAAGCAATATAAAGGCATTTTGTATTCTTCATCCATGTCAATTTTGCTGAGTAGTGGCATTTTTATCTTAAAAGCAAAAAAAGAAAAAAAAGTTAAGTGCAAACTGAAAACTCTTAAATTTCAGACTAAAGATTTACCAAGACAGTAGAAATATAACCACTTTTAACAAAAGAGAACAATCTGGAGCAAATTATGTATAAAATCTGGACAAAGCCCATCGAGCAGTCACAACGTTGCCTTCCTGCAGTTTTCCCACCCCATGGTGTTTGGGGTCCCATGGTGTCAACTCTGAAATGAGAACCACACCCTGATGTTGTCATGTAACTCTTGAAAACTTGGCAATTACACCTGAAGTGCAGTGAATGCCACAGTCTCGGTGCACACTGACTACTCTTACCCACCTCTGAAGGGTGGTAATGCCACAGATAACAGAGGGGCAGAATGGACGGGAACATTTTTATTTAAATGTGGAAACAGTGAATAGCATGCTGGATTTAACAGAAAAATTTAAATATGTTCCTCATCTTAAGTGCTATATTCAGCCTGACAATAGTAAAGTGGCATAAATCCTAAATATAAAACAACTGAACCTACTTACGCTTTTCAGCACCCAGATCACATAATGTTGTGCTTGTATATAAGCGTGAAAATGTATTCTGAGAAGATCAAATTTCCCAGCTAGTTGTCTAAAGGACATTAACCCTCCATTATTTATTAGGTCTGTTATAAAAGAAAGTCCTGCATGGTCCCAAAAGAGAGAAAAAAATTGTCATGGTTCCCAGGAAGAAAAAAAATGAAAAGCAAGGATTATCCTTGAAAGCAAAGAAGAGAATAGATTTTTTGTCTTTTATTTTTCTTTCACCACGTTGTCAGATGAGTTGCCATGGGCACCATTATGGGTCTAGGTTTAAATGTCAGATTTTCCTTCAATTATTGTCATTTTAGCATACTTTTGTTGTTGTTCTGTTTTTTCACTTTGATTTTTTTTAAGATTTAACTAAATACACTTTTTGTTCTACTGTTCTCAAAGTAGTCCTTTTTGCTGAAAAGCAAAATTAAGAAATCTTTTTGCTATAATTACAAATCAGTGTGTTTTATGTTCTCTTGTTGCTTTGTTGCACCCAGACGATGTAATAGAAGTGAAAGCATTTAAATTACAAAGAGTACTACCCACACACCAGAGACTACTATTGGTTATTATAAACACAGAATTTACTCAAATCAAACTGTCTTGTATTTATTCATAATGTTGGTGTATTCCTTGTAGTGTATGACATTGTTTAAATAGTGTAAGTTTTATGCGTGTATTTGTATGAAAAGTAAAGAAGCACCCACTATCAAGCAAATGAAAGAGATAAAAGTCATTCCTAAGGCCAATTTGATTGATATATCTTACAAACAAAATAGGATTTAAATTCAAGTATTAAAAATACTGGAAGAATCTGAAGTCGCCTGGTCTGGCAGGGCACAAATGGCTGGCTTTCCTTTCATTTTTTAGGAAAAGATGCTTTGCCAAATTGATTTGGTTCCTAGACTGTCATTGACTAGAAAGAAAAACCAAGTGCCACTGTCTTTGCTTGGCTTCCCCTCCTCCCTCGTCCTCCTCCTGGCTGCATGCCCTCCTCCCTTTGAAAAGTTGAATATTCATGTTTTGCATACTCTTTGCTAGTGTTAACATGCAAATGAACATTACTGAAAGTTAAAGCAGTTTCGTGAACAGGAAAGGCAAGCATGGGGAGGGATTTATATCTCTGTTGATGCAACTATGTCAGGGATTTCTTGTGGGCCCCCAGCATGAGTGCCCTCATTTGCATAAATGAAGGCCAGTTTCCCATTGGAGGAAAAGGAGAATGATACTTTTCTTTCATCAAATGCTTACGGCCTAATCACTACAGAAACATCCATATATTGTGTGAGTAGGATTTAAATAACCCTTTAAGAAGAGGATGATACAGAATTACTGAGTAATCCATTTAATTTCCATCCATTTACTTCACACTTAAAAAGTTGAATCACTTCAAATTAAAAAACTTTTAATTTAATTGCTAGAATATAATTTAAAGGGGTAACTTGAGACCAAGTGATGCCACAACTTCCAGGTAAATGTCCTACAATTGAGTAAAAATATACTCATGTACCCTAGAGGGCATCAATTAAAATACTATCATCCTAATAGTATTAAACAGTAATTGCACTATGTGTAAGAAAATAGTCTTTGCTAAGCAAACAACAGTAATTATGTTGAATTCCTCTAGGCTCCTGTGAAAGTAAATCCAGAGAACAGAAAGAAACTCAAGAAAAAGAAAAAGAGGCAGCAGCCACTTTGAATTCCTTTTCCTGCTAGAAGGTTGGGCTGGCAGAATGCTTCTCTATTTTTAATATCTGGGCTCTTTTAACCTACCTTTAATGGGGAAAAACATGCCCTTGCCCATAAATAACTTAAAACTTTAGTCAAGTGTATAATGAAGGTTATGCTACTATATCTATCTTGCAAGTAAAGGAGAAAAATAAGATGGGGAGACAAGATGTGTGAAAAGGTAAAAGCAGGAAAATATGTAAATTAATGGGAAATTGTGCTATCAAGACTATAAAGACAGCAGAACTTCTGAAAAGGAGGGATATCACTGTGAGCTGAAGTGCGTAGTTGCAAGAGAGTGTCAGGGAAGGAATGGGGTAAGACGTAGATTCTAAAGCTGCGTGGTCTGTGAGGTGGCTACTAGCGAGACTTAGCTCTTTAGACTTACACTAACATTAAACTAAAACTGAGTAACATTTAAACATAACTTCCTCACCCACCGCATTTCAAGTAGTTGATAAGTACTTGTGGCGATGCAGATCCAGAACATTTCACCACCACAGAAAGTCCTGAGCGATGAGTGCAGAAAGGCCAGGTTTGTACATCCTAGCAGTCACGGTGAGTGAACACAAAAGAATCCAAAAGAATATGACACTGCATTCTTGGGAAAAGAAAAACCCAGATTGGGAGGACTCAAAATTTTTATATTGTAAAGAAGAGGGAAAAAATATAAGGAGGACCTGAAGGTCTTTGGATGTTGGAAGACGTGGATTTTGTCTTTTTTCCCTAAGACAAAAAGCTCATTAGGGATGATTACTCTGACAGTGCGCGACTTGGTCAGGGAAGGAAGCCTGAAGACAAGCACACTGTCCCTGCGGTGATTCTCCTGTGCGAGGGTGGCAGCCGTTGCCTGAGCTGTGAGGAGGAGGGGAGAGGAGGAGGGGCACACACAAACCCGCACACACATCCACCGTCCATGCATCTGTTATACTGCATATTTATCTATTTACAGAAGATATAACATAGGGATGTGTGTAAATCTTAAGGGAAATCAATTTTAGAAATTAAGAATGAGGGAATTAGAAAACAAAGAAAATACAAAAAATAAAGGACCGGGAGTAAAGAATTGTTCAAGTGGGCTCACCTGAGTGTTCAGGACAGCTTTAATTCCCCCAGGCGGAAACAGGAGGACGAAGCTGGTCCTGGTCATGCTCTCATGCTTCTGTATGTCCCTCACCTTTCGCTTTTATACTCTCCACAATGATGACGTTAGTATAGACTAGTTAGACAGACATCAATGGGCAGTCGGAGAGGGATTGGGCCCCTTGAAGAAGTCACCAGAGAAGATGGACTGGCCTGGATTTTACCTGGAGGCAAATCTGAAGAAAATCAGGCCTGCAGATGGAGACACAACTGTCAGGCCTAAAGACTTCCTAAATATATTAGTCAACTTGATAGCACACTGTAATTCATATCATGTAGTCCAGGGAGCCTAGATAGGCATCAGACACAGAAATGAGTGACCAGAACATTTGGACCCATTCCTTTTCAAGAATGCCTTTGTTCTTTCCATGTACCCTTTCAATGTGACTCGTTTCCCGATTGGATCAGTATTAACTAAGTAATTATACTTGTAGCCATATAGTTTGACTGTAGTTTGACCTACGTTGTTCCCACATTGTGCTTTTGCTGTATAAATTCCCCTTGATAAAAAGTCTCCATAGTCACCATTTAGGACCCCTCCTGGGAAATCAGGAGCTGTTCTCTTTATTTCCAGTAAAAATCTCTTAACTTCCTCCTGGTTCGCAGCTTCATTCCTTGATGTTATGGGATCACAAACTTGATACATCTGACATCTAACACGTTTGAAGTTATTTTCCCCATCAGAATGTGACACCCTCTCCTCCTGCCTCTGTATTCCTCTGCCTTTCTGCTTCCGTCTTCATTAAGTGACCTGGTCTCACAGTTCCTTGGGAAAATGAAGTCATCATCTGGGAACCTACCTCCCGTTTGCAACTAGATAATTTCTGCCCCAGGAACTCTATCTTTCTAATTCCACTCCTGCTGTCTTAAAAGTCTCGCTGCAAAATTATATCTACTCTGTTATTGATTTCTTCTTCTGACTTCTTTCTCACAGCACATACACTGTGAATTTCACTAGTCTTTCTGACTAATCTTTCCTGTGATGGGTAACACTGACTATGTCAGTCTGATTGGCTTGGTATCCACCCAGTGATTAACAAAGCACACTTCTGGGTGGAATGTGCATACATGGGTCATGGAGGTGAGAAATTGGGGCTGACATCTGGTTCCCCACCACCTCCTCTCTGGAAATGTCCCCTGCTCTGTCTCCTGGCACAATGAACTAAGCGTCTCCTCCCTGCCGCGCCCCTTCCTCTGCAGCACTGCCACTTTGGAACCAGCCAACCATAGACTGAATCCTCTACATACATGAGCGAAATTAAATCTCTCTTTCTTTAAATTGCAGGTGTCAGATATCATGTCCTGAAGGGAAAGCTGACTAATTCAACTCCCACTGTCCATCAGCCAGATGGTAAAGGAGACTGATCTCTGTATTCAGGTTCAGGGTGCAACTCAGGAAATATTATTCTGCCATAGGCAGCTATTGATTTGTGGAATGGCAGGAGCTCAGACTCCAGCCTCACCACTTCACAGATGCCTCCGGACAGATGACTACCCTGTTGTTCTGCAGTCAGAGTGAATACCAGAATTTATACTTTCCTGTCACTCTAGACTACATGCCTTAAGTATATAAAGGTCAGAATTACTATTATTATGTTGCTATTATAATAAAAGTTGAAAGCAAGTATAAAGACAACTGGAGAGAATAGAATGAAATCCAGAAAAACCCAGCTAGATTCCCCTACTTCTAGACATTCTCAATTACATGAATGATTCATTTTTCCTTATAACGTAAGTCATTTGGAATTGGGACTTCTATCAATTGTAACCCAAAGCAAGTTACAACCTAAGCAAAACTATTTAAAAAATTTATCTCTATGATTTGTTTTGTTTCATTTCCAATTTTCTCTAATCTCATCTACGTGAGCTTCCCTCCCACATTCTGCTGAATTGTAGTTACCACCATCACCAAGAACCTCCATGTTACCGAATCCAAAGATCATATTTTTAAACTTATTTTATTTGATCTCTCAGCAGTCAACATGGTTGACAGTTCTCTCCACCACAAATCACTTTTTTGTCTTGTCCTCAATGAAATCATATTTTCTTGTTTTTCTCCACATTCACACTACCAAGGCTCAGTTGCAAGAAAGAGAAGTCACTGCAGTACCTGAGAGATAAAGCGATGTAATGAAAGAAATTATGTTCTATCCAGATGATTGAAGAGGCTCTCTGTGACAGCTGAAGTAAGACCTAAGATAATTCTGCTGAGCTGCCAAAATCAGAGCTCTGGGTAATCTGAAAGTCACCCAGTAATTCTTACCTCTTGGGATACATGCTTTAGCTACAGTCCATAAATATCCCTATCATACACTCAGTTTTTGGATCAAAAACTGCAAGTGTCAGACTTGTTTTTTTCTTTTCCCCATCAATTAGAAAAATAGTCAGATCTAACTTCAGAATAGTTCTGAATCTACCACTTTCTGCTAAAGACTTTGCAATCTTCTTCAAAGACGACGGCAGCACCTCCTAACTGGTCTCTCTGCTCCTGTCATTTTCATTAGTCTACATATATCCCAACCTGCTAATCCTACAGCTTAAATTAGATCATGAAGTATTCTTGCTCAAAGTCCTGCAGTGGTTTTCACCTGAACTTATGATAGAACCTAAACTTCTCCTATTCTGAATGAGCTGGCCTCTGCTCCTTCATCCAGTCCTCGTGTAGCTCAAGTGTTTTCACATTTCTCCACCAACTTCCTCCTGTTCACAGACACAGCAAGCCAGTCCCATAGTAAGGAACTCTTTTTTGCTTAGAAGAATCTTCTCTCAGAGATTCTGTAGGACTGGCTCCATTTATTTGAATTTTAACAATATCAGAATAAAGTTGAATCTGTGAAGTTCTCTGAGCTCTAGCCATACCCACTAACTATTCCACTGCTCTTTCTTCACAGTATCCTAACCAGCTTATTTTCCAGCTTATTTTCAATTATTTCAAAAAAGCAATCACTTGTCTGTCATCCTCTGAACCACAGACTTATCAGTAAGTCTTGAGATATAGTAGGAACTCCATGAAGACCTGTTGTATGCTTGACTATTCTGAGAAAGCAGCCATGAGTTAAGTGCTTACAACCTACTGCAGGCGTATTTATCAGTCGTTAGCACAGAACAGTGCCAGGAAGTTTATCATCCCTCATAGGGCAGGACGGTCTTTTGGGATAGGCATGGAGGAAAGACAGAGCAGTGAAGACCAAATTAAGATTAGAAACTGATACTCATAACTAGAGTCAGAGAAGTAACACAATATCCTTCTATATCTGAGAACAATGTTTGTGAATATTCTGATTTTCAGATTTAAAATGATAGCTGATAATTTCACTTATAAAATAACTCCATGATATATTACATGCCTACATAAAATAAAACATGGCATCTAGTGTATATAATCCATTTTTTAGCATTTATAATATTTTGAAAATGTTATCTTGCATTAGGCCCTTCAATTAACACTTAAATTCTTGACCTCAAACAAACATTTCTAAAAGTATGGTAAAAAAAATACCTGGAAAAGTATTAAAATTTTCCCAAGTGATAACTGAAAGGGTAATGTAAATTATGTATAATGTTTAGAAAAACAGGAAACCAAATGATTTTATAAAGAGTTCTATGTGAGATGTTTAGACAAATGTAGTAATGTCAAGTTTGAAAGCATACCACCTGTGTGATAAGACAGAATTTTCCAAGGCTAATTCCTGGTCTGAATTGATATTTCAGAAAATATCCAAGTTTAAGTGAAATTGCTGAGGAAATATATTCGCAGAAACTTTACCATAGTGGGGCAACATAAACGTCTTCTAATGTGAGACTATTTGAAACACTCTGAATGCATTATCCTGAATTCCTGAATTAAGGTGCATAAAAGAAAATCCTGAATTAAGGCAAGCAGACAGACAATGGAATACTTTTATACATAGGATCCAGTTTGGAATAGAATAATGTTATTACTTAGAGGCTAACATGTGTGCAGTGGGATTTCTCTACATAAATTTCTTCTATTCCTAACATAGAGATTATCGTTGGTGCATTCAGCTTTTCTGTGACTCAGCTGTCTTGGTTACTTTTCTCTTGTTGCTGAGACAAAATATCCAATGCCCAAAATGAAGGAAGGAAAGGTTTATATAGCTTACAGTTCGTGGAGGTCTCAGTCCATACTTGGCTGGTTCAGGGGCAGAGTGGCACATGGCAGAGGGAAAACTGTTCATGGCGGCAGCACACAGCAAAAACAACCAGCAAAAGGGAGGAATGACTGCAAGCAGCCTCTTCTCTTCCCTTACACTGTAAACAGCCTACCCCCACCCAGGGGGGGTGTAGCCCTCACACATTCTCCATGCCCTCCTCTTCCATAGGCTCAGGATGTGTACAAAGTAATCATCTTGGCTTCCTGCTGAGTCACTGAGCCAAACATCTAGATTCCCTAAGTTGACACAGTGTATAAACCATAACATTCCACCCTTTGTCAACTTGGCAACCAGACACATTTCTTTAAACCAGTTTCCAGACACAAAGCCATTATATTACATTAGAACCATAACTTTTTGCCCCATACAAATGAAAATTAAACACTTCCAACATTTAAAGGCACAAAATAAACATTACCATTCCAAAAGGCACCAACAGGGGAATATAGAGCATTGGGACCAAAGCAAGTCCAAAATCCAGCAGGGCTAACATTATGTCCTATAATTCCACATGCAGCATCTGAAGCAACTTCTTGTACATTATGAGCTCAAAGGGCTTGAAGGAATCCACCCCTATGGCGCTTCTGGTGGTTACAGCTCCCACAGCTTCTCTCTTAGGCCTGCTTTGCTCCCCCCTTGCAGCTTTCCTCAGATGATCCACATTCCTGGCTTTTCTAAACTTCTGAGGTCTCCAGGGCACCTTTTGCTTCACACTCACAGCTTCACACACTGCCCTCTCAGTAGCACACTGCCTGGCCTCCCAGGCCTTCTGAAATCTGGGTGGAAGCCTCTTTAACCTCAGAACTCTTGCATTCTCCATGCACCTAAAGCCAGGGCCATGTGGATGATGCCAAGGTCTGCTGCCACCTGGAGCAGTAGCCAAACTTTCTTCTCTCTTGGCCATAGGGGTCGAGTGCCTGGATTGCTGGGCACACTGAATCCAATGCTAAGGAACAAATTCTCTACGCTGCCTCCATTGTAGAAACTGGTGGAGCCGCCGCCACCATTCTGGGACATGGCACACTTTGGCTTCCTTCTCAAGACAAGGTCTCTCACTTTTACAGTTTTGAGGCTGCAAAGGGTGGAGATTTGCTGCTTCTTATGTTGCCCTCAGGCCATCTTTTCCATTCTCTTGTTTCCTCATAGCAATAGAGATCTCCTTAGCCTTATCTTTGCAATCCACAGCTTTACTGGAGCTTCGTTTCTGGCCAAACTCGCATTTTAAATTATCCTCCTGGGCTCCTTGCACTTGACTCTCAATATAAATCTGGCTAAAAGCCCCCAACAATAGCCGTGCCACTGCCCCAACATTTGACTGCCTTGAAATTTCTTTTGCTAGATTAATCAGTTCACTGCTGCCCTTAATCTGTCTTAGGCAAAATCTCTGGACACAAGCAAAATGTAGACAAACTTTTTGCCAAGTCATAGCATACATCATCTGGAGTCCAACAACCAATGCAGTCCTTCTTTCCAACAGAAACCTTCCAAACCTGGTCTTTGCCGGCAGGATTTCTCTCAGCCTTCTGGTCTTTTGAGCTCTGACCAGACATCTCCAAACCTTTCCAAACTCTTCCCACAAGCAATTTCCAAAGGCTCTTGAACCGCATGGTCAGGTATAGTCACAGCAATGACCCCATTCCGCTGGTAGTAAATTCTGTCTTGGGTACTTTTCTCTTGTTGCTGAGACAAAATATCCAACGCCCAAAATGAAGGAAGGAAAGGTTTATTTAGTTTACAGTTCATGGAGGTCTCAGTCCATACTTGACTGGTTCAGAGGCAGAGTGGCACATTGCAAAGAGCAAACTGTTCATGGTGGCAGCACACAGCAAAAGGGAAGAATGGCTGCAAGCAGCCTCTTTCCTTCACTTACACTGTAAACAACCTACCCCACCCAGGGGGCGTGTAGCTCTCACACAGTCTCCATGCCCTCCTCTTCCACAGGTTCAGAATGTGTACAGAGTAAACACCTTGGTTTCCTGCTGAGTCACTCAGCCAAACATCTAGACGCCCCAAGTTGATGCAATGTATAAACTATAACATCAACAAACACAGCGTATAGGAGGAGACTTTTCACGTACATCACAGATTCAGAGGTTTTGGCCCATTACTTCCGGGCTCCAGTGCAAGAACAGTGCAGCGAGAGGATCCAGTGGAGAATACCTGCTTGGTTCATGTTATCAGGGAAGCAAAGCAGAAGGGAGTATGTGGAGAGACAGACCCTACCAAGGCATGCTCCCAGTGATCCCCACTGCAGACAACACTTTTAGCTATGAACATCAGTAGACTAATCCATAGCACCCCCATGACCCAATCACCTGCCAGGAGTCTCCTAACCCAGTCAAATTGGCATTAAGATTAACTGGCACAACTCTACCTTTGTCAACTTAACACCTGATCATATCTCCCTAAATCACCTAATTTCCACATAATCACAGTAGTAAGGTCACAGATCTACTTACATGATGAAGACTGAAATTGCACTAATCTCTTCCTCAAAGTCCCGGTAAGCCTGCATTGCTCAGGAGTCCAAAGTCTCCTCTGAGAGTTGAGGCAAGCTCTGAGTTGTGAGCCCTGTAAAATTTAAAACATGCAACTTACATATTCCCAACATACAATGGCATAGTGTTACCATTACTCCAATGTGGCTGAACAGAGGATAGGAAACAATCAGACTAAAACAAGACTGAAACACAGTAGGGCAAACATTATATCCTTTAACACCATGGCTGGCATTGATGGCATACAGTGGCATGATGTAAGCTCCGAAGGGCTTGGGTGGCACACTTCTAAGGTCTCACCAGTTTCAGTCCACAGCCTTTTATCTGGGACTGGTTCTACTCATTTCTTGGCTTTCTTTAGCAGATATTCCATTTCTAGTAACTCCAACTGCCTGAGGTCTAGCTTCACCTTTGATGTCATCCCCAGAGCTCCAGCCTTCACTACTCAGGGGCACACTGCTTTGCCTCCCAGTCCTCCTTACAAAGCTGGGAGGAAGCCCCTTTTACCCTGTGAGGTTCCTTTGACAATCAGTGGGTCAATGTCTGCTCTGCTTGATTCAGAAGGCAGAAAATTGCTAATTCTAAGAAGTCAAAGTCTTGAAGATACAACGTTTTGCCAACTCTTGCAGAGATGGGCCTTACAGGAAAAATAAGGAAGCTCCTAAGGGGACAATCAAAGTCAGTGTGCCCCTGAGTAGTGAAGGCTGGAGCTCTGGGGATGACATCAAAGGTGAAGCTAGACCTCAGGCAGTTGGAGTTACTAGAAATGGAATATCTGCTAAACAAACCTACCCCTGGGTGGGGGTAGGTTGTTTACAGTGTAAACAACTATGATTATGTCCTCTCGGAGGACACAAAGTTAACTGTTCAGCCAAACTGTCACCACGTCTTGTGTGTCTGCCTCACTACCTAAAACAAACATCTGTGCTCAGCAGAGTTCTGTGGCTTTGTTGCTCCTCAATAAATCTGGGGCTTTGATTCAGTTTCAGGCTTCACCCCAATCTGGTGAAGTCCTTTCCCCACACACAGAGATATTCTGTCTCTCTTGTCTTCAGTCATCTCTTTAACAGGGTTTGCTGGCCTGTACCTGGCAAGTGGCACCTGAACAGAGACTTGAAACTGCTTCGATGACAAGTGACAAAGTTAAAGGAACATAAAACTAGAAGGCGAGCTTTCATGTGGCTTTGGGACATCTTCTCAGTCAAACGAACAATGGAACCATCATTCACAACAGAGCAAAGGTGTTACGTCAAGGTTTTGTGCCAGCTGTTGAAGGTGGTTGGTTTCAGTCAGCAAAGAACAGCTTGTTAAACTTTGAGAGCTTGTGCTAGACATAACCTGTGGTATCCAAGTCACGGCCTCTCAGACCTAGAAATATGGGACAGAGTGGAGAAAATCTGAAGAGGGCTCCAGGACGTGGATAAAAGGTACCGCGAGTGGCCGGGCTGACAGCATTGGGTCTTGTCCCCGCTGCCCTCTTCGGCTGACGGGAACAGAACTAAAGAAGCTGACGAGTGGGCTGTGAAGCCTCCGGCTCTTTGGTAGCCCAAAGCATTTTGAGCGATGACCAACGACCGACCCCACCTTCACCACCACTCGCCTCACGGCCCACTCTGCACTCAGAGACCGCCTGAGGAGGGTGGCAGTGGGGAGAGTTAAGACTTTTCCAGTGCAAATGCAAAATAGGAACAGGATACATGCTCCCTACAATTTGAAGTCTACAAAGAAATTGGAAAGACTATCAGAGAAAATGAGCCAAGAAGCCCCTTACTAAAGGGCTGATTACTGCTTTAGGCATTCAGTATCACAGGATCCCTGGGATTGGCATGCTTTAGCAAAGACCGGCCTAGCAGCCCTTCAGTATTTTCTAAAGTTTGATGATCTTTATGAAGTGTGAGCTATACAAAATGTGCCTGCAGGAGGGCAAGTCACCTCACAGATGTTAGAAGGGAGAGGGCCATATGCCGAAGTTCGAGCGCAGCTCCTGCTCCCACTACAGGCTCTTAGACAATGCACTTCGCCTCTACATGGGTTTGGGATTGCTTTCCTGCCTCTGGTCAGCCCTCAGGGTCATGTATGTAGATCAAGTAGGACCCATGGAGGCCCTTTGTGCAATTTGTTGAGCAATTATAACAGGCCAACCCAAGGAAAGTTAGTCATCCATGAGTTATAGATGTTCTTTTTCAACTTGCCTGAGAAAATGCTAACAGAGACTGTGCAGGAACTCATAAAGGCGTGTCCGCCGGCGGGCAGAGACACAGACAGCTAGGGTTTTGCTATAGCCATTTGGCCTCCTCCTAATAAAGGTAAAAATACTCCTTATATATAATGTTTGCCCTACTAGTTTCAGACCTGCTTTAGTACAAGTCCTTTCTATCCCCCTATTCTGCCATTATGGAGTAATGGTAACACGGTGCCATTGTATGTTGGGAATATGTAACTTGTGTCTTTTGAATTTCGCAGAGCTCACAGCTCAGAGCTTGCCTCCACTCTCGGAGGACACTTTGGACTCCTGAGTAATGCAGGCTTACTGAGACTTTGAGGAAGAGATTAGTGTAATTTCAGTCGTCATCACATGAGTAGATCCGTGACCTTACTACTGTGATTATGTGGAAATTAGGTGATTTACGGAGATATGATCAGGCGTCAAGTTGATAAGTGTAGAGTTGTGCCAGTTAACCTTAATGCCAATTTGACTGGGTTAAGAGACCCCTGGCAGGGGGATTGGGTCATGGCGGTAGTGTAATTGTCAGTGGATTAATCCATGGATGTTCATGGCTGAAAGTACTATCCTTATAAAGGTGACCAGGATTTCCACATGTGGAAAGGCCCCAACGGCCTTCAATCAGATGATAAAACAACTATCTTTTTCCTCTGTGCCAACACTCAGGAAAGTGACAGATGGATTTGCTCAATAGAATAGAAGTTAAACTTAGAGGGAGAGGCACGTGAAAAGGTCCCCACCAGAGTCTTTCTAACCCTTCTAGCCATGACCATGGGACTCATTTTGGAAAAAGTTAGACTAAATGTTCAAGGAGTAATGGTGATTCTGGGTATTCTGAACATGGGGAAACTGTGGTATTAATGCAGAGAAAGAGAATCCAAATTTTTACTCTTGGAATGAAAATTGCTCAACTTCTCCTTGTACCATTTTGGGACCCTGGGTCTAAAGAAAAAAATAGAAATTTGGTAGCACTGGGGACCATGGAGTCTATTAGGCCCAGCCCATCACAGCTTCTCTACCTACTCTGTTTGGATAAAGAAACAAAACCTTTCTAGGATTGCTGGACACAGGAGCAGTTGTTACTTTTATTGCAAAAAATGGTCCCAAAGTTGGCCTTGCTGAAGAATTTTCTCTGGGCCGGTAGCATTTGGAACCCAGTCTTTTGCCCCCCAGAGCTGTGTTATTCTTTCTGTGACTGGCCCAGAGGGAAAGACAGCACACATCCAACCATATAAATCTTCCCACAAAGTTTCATTCAGTAATCTCCATTTTCATAGGTGCCGCAGCTGTTACTCCCCTTGCCCTCCCCTGGTTCACACAGGAACTAGTCTTGGTTAAGCAGGGCCAATAAAGGGGAGAAGTTAAATCAAGCTCACCTCTTAGTAGAGGAGAAGTTACAACAGAGCCATAGAGAAACTTCTCAAGCCCTTTGAATTTCCCTATTTTTTTATATCAATAATATCAAGGAAGTTTCTTGTCCCTTTCACAATGTCTATTGTACCTTTAAGATTTTATTTACTCTTTATGTTCTTTTAGTAGGGAGGAAATACTATGTTTACACATATGAATCTAATTTATTTCACTAATGAGTATGGTCTCCAGTTTTATCCATTTACTTATGAAAGCCTCTAGTTTATCTTTCTTTAAAGCTGAGTAATACTCCACTGTATAAGCAATTTCTATCATTTTGTCTTGAGATCATGTACCACTTTTTTTTTGTTTTTGTGTTGTTTTAATTTTGTCTTCACTGTTGTTTTGTCAGTTTTTAACTTTTAAAATAAAAAGGAACAGGATGCAAAATCAACACACACACCAAAAAAATCAGGCAAATGGAGACCACTGAATGACCTCCGTGGGATCAATGGAGTCATTCATTCACCCTATGCAGCTTTACAGCCCAGGCTCCCTTCCCCATCTATGATTCCCCAAGATTGGCCATTGATAGTGATTTATCTAAAAAAATGCATTTTTACCTTCCTTTGGCCCCTCAAGATTATGCATGTTTTGCTTCCACCTTCCTTCTATGAAGAACACAGCTCCTGCTCAGAGATTTCATTCAAAAGTGCTGCCCTAGTGTATGCTTAATAATCCTACTATAGGCCAAACTTTTGTGGCTCAGGCACTAGCATCCATCAGACAGTGGTCTCATGCAGTTATTGTTCATTACATGGATTATATCTTATTGAGTGCTGCAGAACCATTTAAAACTATATCATTGTCTTGGCTGCTGAGACAAAGCTATTCAATTCTCAAAATTAAGGAAGGTAAGGTTTATTTACTCATGGTTTGTAAAGGATTCAGTCCATAATCAACTGGCTCCAAAGTAGGGTGGCATGGCTGATGGGCAACAGTTCAAAGTGGCAAAAGACAGCAAAAGCATCAAGAGCCAGAAGGAAGAGCAAGCCTCTTTTCCTCCGGCAGACCCGCCCCCAGGGCAGGTATAGTACTCCCACAATCTCTGTGTCCTCCTCTTGCACAGGATGAGGATGTTTACAAAGCAAGGACCCTGGCTCTGTGATAGTCAGTGAAACTTCTAAACTTCTCAAGTTGACACAATGTATCAATTATTACAGTCAACAGCTGTTAGAACATGTCTAAAGTTTCCGTCAGGCTGATTGTAGCACCTAATAAAGTATAAAAACCATCCCCTGGATTCACTTGGGTTACATTTTAACATAATGTACTATCAAGTCCTCTCTTAAGGGGAACTAATTGACTATTTTAAATGATTTTCAAAAAATGCTAGGTGATATTAATTGGCTCTGTCCCTGTTTGGGAAGTCCTACTCACTAATACATGTATTTAATATTCTCTGGGGTACATGTATTTAATATTCTTTCCTGATCTTTCCTCCTTCCCCTCATACCTTCACCAGGGGAGGTGAAAAAGTGCTACATCTAGAAGAACAAGTTATCCAACAGCATCAGCTGGACCATATAGATTCACAATTTCCTACTCAACAATTTCATTTTCCCACTCTTTCCTTATCTACTGGACTTATTGGACAATTGATCTCTACATTAAAAATGTTATAATGGCTTTGTTTGAGCCACAGAGGTCATAAAAACATCACACCTTACATTAAGCTCATAGCTTCTCTCATTGTCATGGGTAGAGTTAATCAATTATCTGGTCCCATCCACAAAGATACTGTCTGTCCCTCACATCTTCATTCATCTCTCTAACGGGTTTGCTGGCCCATACCCATCATTACCCCAAAGTATTGCATTTTGCATATCTGAATAAACTACATTATGTCAAAAGTACCAAACTCTGCTCACAGTGTGAGCAGTAACTAAAATGTGCTGAAGTGCTCACACCTTGAACCATGGCTACAGCACACACTGAGTACCTGGAGAACCAAGAATGGAGAAATAAATCCCAGGGAGCCAGTTCTCTTAGCTACCCTTCTCATGCAGAGAATCTTCGCAAGTGAAAGATTTTCACTTTTGCATCTATCAGCTTGCAATAGATGAGTGTCTTGGTTACTTTTTTCCCGTTGCTAAGACAAAATACCCAGCGCCCAAAGTTAAGAAAGGAAAGATTTATTTAGGTTACAGTCTGTGGAGATTTCAGTCCATACTTGGCTGGTTCTGAGGCACAGTGGCACATGGTCAAATGTTCAGGGCAGCAGAGCACAGCAAAAACAACCACCAAAAGGGAGGAATGTTGGCAAGCTGCCTCTTTCCCTCCCTTATATTGTAAACAGGCTACCTCCACCCAAAACTGCTCAAAGGGAAGAACAACTGGGATGGGGCAAAGGGGAAAAGAAGATATATATGGTAATTGCACTACTTAGCACTAGGTTTATTGTGCAGCTCCTTACGTAATTGGCAAAATTTAAAGTGGTAATGTTTACAAGGTAGACAGTGCTCTTGAGTGACTATTAAAACACTTATTATTGCCAATCTTTTCCACATTTAAGTACAAATTTATGAATAAAATTATAAATCTCAACTTTCTCTCTTACCAGTGAGAAAGCAGTCATGCCATCACTTTTAAACATGTCAGGCCTCAAAATTCCCCCGTTATCGTTAAAAGGAAGAGTTTTATTACCCATAATAATATTTTAGTTTATAATCAACCTTCCAACATATTATTTTTATCTCTTCACTTTATTAAAATTATATACCTGCAGCAGTGAATTAAAAATCAACAAATATCAGGACCATTCATCAATTCATCAGGACATGGCTTTAATGACTGTAGCCACCGATACTGTTCTTCATAAACTTTAATTAGCATATTTAATAAATTCACATTCTTAATTTCTCTTATATCTCTTTAACTCTGATGGCAAAGTAGAAGAACCCCAGAGAGCACTCTCCAAACAGTTCTCAGCAGTCACACAATGTCTAGTCAGTCCAGATTTCATTAAATCACTTCAATTCCTGAAGTAGCCTCGAAGCTCCAGGTCCGTGCTTCCCTTCCCATCACCTTGAAACAATTTCCTTTTTCTTCTTCAAATGTGTGAGGTCCCTTGAAAGCAAATCTTACTAGATTTACCTTTAAGTACCTAGAAAATTGGTGTAGGGAAGAAAACTTAGACACAATTTCAGTATATCAGAAATAAACAAGTCTAGTACTTGAGACAATTTTCAGTTTCTATATTAACTGTTCTAGGGCTTTTCTGGACTGATTTTAGATCAGTTTAAAAATAGAATGTGTTACAGGAATTTTCAGAGTACTCTATACGTATTAGGTGCTTATAATTGTTGCTGTCAGTAAAAATCATGGAATTAATGACTCATTGCCCAAATACTTTCTTTTTAGTAAATGGGAATTATGCAGTGCCAATAAAATGGATTAAATGGTAATGCTTTTAATTTATAAGTTAATTTATCTGCTAAAATTATGTTTGAGATGAATTCATATTGGTATTGTTTTCCTTAGCTTGAATAGATAACAATTTGTTAAGGAGCACATGAAATAGCACTTATCATAAAGAATGAATAATTTAAACTCATAAAATTAAATTAGAGCCATTTTATAAGAAATTCTGTAAATACTCTGATTTACTAACTAAAAAGGCCAAAACAGTGTAATAATGACACAGGTAATCTGACAACTTTACCTGATACTATGTTCTCTGTCTGAAACCTGAACTTATGTGACAGCTGGCAAAGGCATTTAAATTATTTTTTGCTAGTAATTTTTATGCTATTCCTTATTTTTGAATAGCTGAAATAAGAGTTATTTTTTCTTATTTGTATACCATTTAACAAGCCTCACATTACACACTAGTATAAAATTATAAAGCTCTTGTAACCAAAGAAATCACTTTTACACACAAAGTTTTAGTTAATTCTGGAATGAAAATAGCACAGTCTAAACCCCTTCTGTTGTTCTCCTCCTAACACATTTCTTCCTTCAGCCTCTTCCTACAAACTCTCCTGCTGCTCGTCATAAGCGTGGCTTTACATTTGCCAAGGTTTAATATAGTTAAGCCTGGACTTAAGAAGTTTCTTCCATCTATGATTAAGAAACTGAAGAACAAAAGTGAAACTGGATTTAATAAATATTATGATGTCACTGGAACTAAGAAAAATTGAATTCTAAAGTAGTGTAGATTATTTTGCAACAATAAATTAAAATGATTTCTCCTCTCAGAACTCACAAAGGTGAAATTAGATTTAGTAGCTAGTATGAAGTACTTAGTATGAAGAAAAATTGAATTTCAAAAATAGTATGGCTTACTTATCTTAAAACAGTACATTATAAAAGATAACTTTTCCCTTTTTAGAAGTCATTCAAAATAAGAAAGAAAAATAGAACAGTAAACTCCATCTTCAATAAAACAACATCTGATCAATGGCTGTAAAATTCAGAGAGGATGGGTCAACTAGGGTACAAGATGATTTAAAAAAAAATGCTGGCAAACAGGACAGACGAAGTATCAGCCTCATTCTTTAATAAGAAAAGTACTCAATGTGTGAGATCAGTGACACTGTGTTTGGAACAATGGCAAGGATACACTGAAGTGGAGTGGATTACTAGATCTAGGTTATCACACAACATTTTAAGGGATAGAGTAGGCAGTGCTGAGTGAGGATCTGTACAATGTGGCCAGAGTTTTTATTCCTTCTCTATCTGTTGGACAGAAAGGAAATAAGGACTGTATTAGGGTTAGTATCCAGTGTTAATATCAGTGAGCTCAGGAAAATAATAGTAAGAATGTCCTCTGGTCTTTCTTGGTTCTTGGTGACTAGAGGAGTAGAAATCTCCCCGAACACCTCACATAAGGTGAGAGATCATGCATAGTCCAGGAAGTATATGCAAAGTGAGTTTCTCGTGAAGTGGGATAGGGCTCAGAGACAAACCAGGGTGCCACCAGAGTGTGGGTGATAAGGAGTTCCTTTGTTTTGCTTTCATTTATTTTACTATGCTTCCTAATTTAGGGTGTCTGTGCCCTACTCCTGCATATTCGTAATTTATCTATACCCTAATTTTAGTTTTCAATTGTGCATGTGTCCCCATCATCCATCAGTAATTAGTAAGACATGATAGTAAGGATAGGTCAACCCACGGACACCCAGGAGAGTAAGGGTGCACGCCCCACAGGGAGGATCTCCGGCTCTCCTCCGCCGTTCGTTTGCACTTGCTTCTCCACTTATGGTCCCTTTCGTCGGGGTGAGGCCCTCTCACATTTTGGCCCGCTTCCCATTATCAGGAAGAGCTGGCACACTTCAACTATCCTCAACCACCTCCAGACAGAACTGCCCGCACTGGGTTCACCGTTCCACAAACCACAGCTCAGCACTCATGCCTGGCTATCTACCGATAAGGAGAATTCTCTCACAGAAATCATCGTGGACTGTGCACAGAATTCTTGCTAGAGTGAGTACAGGCCTGGCCTGGTCACCTCAAAGGCATTTATTGAACAGCTCCTACAGGCTTATCTCATTCAAAGAAAGCTACACACTGTAGAAAGATTCAAAGACTAATAGGAGAAAAAGAAAAACAAGAAGGAAAAACATTTTAAAAAGTACATCTGCCACAAATTGTTACCATGCGAACAATGAAAATTGTTGTCAGTGACAGAGACATAATTTTAAATACAGTTTTAAAATAAAGACCCAAGAAGCATCAGGACACACATTTTCAGGAAAGATATGGAACATGAGTAGGAGATTGAATGTAGAAACCTTAGAGTTCTGGGGAGAATGAAAAGAAAAATAGTATCGCAGAAATGACAGTAAAATTAGAAACCACATGAGAAACGGACACTTCTAGAAAATACAGAACAACGGGGTCTCTTTCTCCCATAAAATTTTTTTGTAAATCTAAAACTGCTCAAAAAATAGAGCCTACTAATTTTTTTAAAAGTAATTATCCCAGGTATTGACAAAAAATGAAGTATTTGAAAAGAGAAACAAACGAAATGAAATGAAAAGATCTCTTTAACATTATGAAAAAATGTTTTCACTTCTATTTTTTAAACTCTCTTCCAGAAGTAGTAGTCTGCAAATTCAGAGTGAGAAGAATCTATGACATAAACACTGAGCAATAGAAACTAAAGCATCTGACCGATTGGAGATAATACATCTGTGTGTCATTAAGATCAACTGAAAAACTATAGTATTATAATTTTCAGTTAAATTGCATATGTAGGCTCTGGATAAAATGATACTGTTACAACATTACCGAGGAACACCCATGCGATGTTCTTGAATGACAAACCTAATATATTAAGATTATCAGTTTTATGCGGTAATCAGTAATTAATATGACATCAATAAAAGTATACTTTTTAAAAAGTCAAACTAGGCAGTTTTAAAGTAAATTTTTAGGAACAACATACAAGGATAACCAAGCTAATGCTGAATATAAGATTCAAGGAAAGACTGGCTACTAAACTGTTTTAGTTTATAAAACTAGGGTAATCAAAATATATAGGTTTTTCTAACTGATACATAAAAACATAAAAATTGTACACACAAAGAGGGGACAAAATACATAATTAATTTTTATACTAAAAATATTACAGTCAAAGACACATCACCGTGATTTCCCCTCAGATACCACACAAGCTTCAGACACACTTACCTCACCCTTCTTCCGCTTTCTGAGGAAGTTCTAGAAGGCTTTTCTCAGTGACTGTCTTTACAAGAGAGGGTTTTCCTAATGTGTGAAACGCAAAATATAAACAATTTGAAGACAGAAATAAAAGAAAGATGATAGAAACCAGCATGTAGACTCCGCAGAGGTAGAAAGGAGGGAGAAGAGTGAGTGCATGTCTCTGCTTTCCTGAGAAACCACTTGGAAGATGTCAGTAGGTAACAGGGCAGCCATTGTTAATTTCCTACCGCTTTGTCTGTAACTGTGTTCTTTGTATTGCTCTTGTGCCATTTTGCAAATGGATGTCTGTTTGTTAATACGTTTTCCTTCTTTCATTTTTAAAATAAATTTTAAAAAAAAGAAAATGTGTATGCACAGTATGTACCAATTCCTCAAGACAAATGTAATCATTATGCACTGCAAATATAACCGAACCATAAATGCAGGGAATGAAGTACATGCTGATGTTGATGACTCTGCTTGACTTCTGGCTCTTCTCCAAAGTAAAAATGATCAGGAAAGGTAAATATTTTGCATCAGTTCAAGAAACTCTGTATCATTTCTGTTTTTTCATTATTTTCATTCTGTTTCATGGTTTGATCAATCTTACATTCCTACATCTGGTAATCTGAGCAACTTCACTGAAGATAACAATATGTAATATAACAACCACTGTTAATCCCTATCGTTTTGTTTTAAAATCCTCTATCATTTTTATTGTGTTCATTTTGTGTTGTTTTTGTCTATGTTGTTATTGTATTATTTTCTTTAGAATAAAAAATACAAAAAAAAAAAAAAGAAAAAAGACATCAAGGTTACCACAACAGTTCAACTGAAGACACAAAAGAATTCTACAACTGCTTCAGAAAGTGGCCAGCATGATGCAATGAGTGTGTTTCAAGATTATATCACTTAATGCTAAGGAATAATTGATGACGGGTTATTTGATCAATATTGTATGTCTGTATGTATTATCCTGAACACACACTTCGAAGATATCAATATGCAAAGCAGCAACTATTGGTGGGTTTTTTTGTTTTTGTTTTTGTTTTTGTTGTTGTTGTTGTTGTTTGCCTGTTTTGTTTTCTGTCTTTGGATGTTTGGTTTTTGTGTTTTTATGTTGTTGAGAGGATTAATGGTCTGACCAATTTTGCATGTCTGTATATGGGTTCATATATTTACACTTCGAAGACATCAATGGATAAAGCAATAACCACTGTTGAGACCGTGTCACCTTGTCTATAGATCAGTTG
>PVLD010006639.1:0-47689 GCA_004027595.1 Dinomys branickii | reverse complement strand
GAAAAAAAAAAAGATTACCGTGTTGGTGATTAATGGCAAGGTGACTAATCATAATGAATTTTTAAAGCCTAAGCATTCACTCAATTTTCAGATCAAAGCACATATTCATGTTTTTAAAATTTTACCAGTGAATGTTTTCAGTACCTGATTATCTTCATGTGTGGGGGTTGGTAGAGATACACAGTACACCCTAATTCTTTTTCATTCCCTCCCTTTTCCCCCGCCCTCCCTTCTTTTCTTGCTCGCCTTCCCTTTGACGAAAGATCAGTGTCCTTGTCCCCTGTTACCTCTCTTTTGCTCTTTAATTTATTTATAATTTGGGTTTCTCATATAAATGAAACTGTGTGATAGCTGTTTATGTCTCTGATTTATTTCACTTTTTAGTACAGCCTCAAGGTGCCTCTTTTTCCTACAAATGCATCGAACTTATCCTTCTTTATGGCAGAGAAGTACTCCATTGTATATACACACCAAGTTGTCATTATTCAGTCATCTGTGTATGAGCGTATAGGCCACTTACAAGATTTAGCTATTCTGAGTCATGCTGCTCTAACAGGGGTGTGAATGTATCACTGTAACAGTGTCTTTAATTCTTTGGGGAGGGTAACTAGATGGGGAATAGCTGGATCAAACAGAATTTCTAGTTTAGAGTTTTTTTAGAGATCTGCATGCTATTTTCCATAATACCTACACTAGTTTATATGCATCACAACAATGTAGAAATAAAATTGTAACAAATGTTTCTTTCACCCGAAAGCCCACCCCACCACCACCACACATCTGTTATTCTTTGATTTCTTGAGTAACTATTCTCCCTGTTGTAACATGGAATCGCTTCCGTTTTAATTTTCATTTCTCTACTGGCCAGAGATATTGAACATTTTGTCATTTGTTCTTCTGAGAAATGTCTATTCATTTCACTTGCCCATCTTTTGACTGGGTGAGATTTTGTTTTCAGTTCTTTCCATATATTGTAGATATTAGTCCTCTGTCCAAGAAGCAGCTGGTGATTCTTTTCCCACTCTGTGCGCTGTCCCTTCGCCCTGCTTATTGTTTCCTTTGTGGTGCAGAGCTTTTTCATTTGATGTGACACCATTTGTTGATTCTTGTTATTATTTCTGTGTGACTGGGATTCTGTTTATAAAGTCCTTGCCTAAGCCTATGTCTTCAAGAGTTTTACCTATTTTATCTTTCAGCAGATTAACAGTTCCTATTTTAACATTTGGATATTTAATCCACTTTGATTTTAACTTACTACTTGGTGAGAGATATGCATCTAGCTTTGATGTTTCATATCTTTGTAGCTGCTTTTCTCAGCACCATTTGATAAAAAGGCTCTATTTCCTCCAGCATATGTTTTAGTCTTGTTATCAAAGATCAGGTATCTGAATGTGCCTGGAATTGCTTCTGCCTGCCCTGTTCTGTTTCATTGATCAACCTGCCTGTTTTTGTACCAGAACCATCACTTGTTTATCACTGCAGCTTTGTAATATAATGCGAAGCCTGGGATTATGATGCATCCTGCTTTGCTCATGTTACCTGGGATTGCTTCGTTAGTTAGCTAGTTAGTTAGTTAGTTTTGTACTGGCAGTTTAACTCAGTACCTTGTGCTTGCCAGACTGGCACTTATGCCACTGAGCTGTATCTCTGGCCCTGCTTTTGTTATTTTGGGTCTCTTCTGGTTCCATGTGAATTTTAGGATTGTTTTCTCTAGTTTTTGGGGAACACTTTTGCCATTTTGTTTGGAATTGAATTAAATCTATGTGTCAGTGGTGGGAGCATGGCCATTTTGACAATATTAGTTATAGCTACTAGTATCCTTCCTTTTTCTCATCCCCTATTCAGTCTCCTTCTCCACGCTACTATAGCTTTCACTGGAGAGGTCTTTCATGTCCCTGGTTAGGTTAGTGCCTAAATACTTAGTTTTTCTTGGTGGTTTTTGTGAAGGGTATGTTCTTACTTCATTTCTCAGTGACTTCACCATTGGTGCTCAGGAACAATATGGATTTTTATGTGTTGATTTTTTTATCCTGCTTTATTACTGAAATTGATTATTAATTTTAGAAGCCTTAGGGTAGAATTTTTGGGCCTTCTCTGTAGATCATATCACCAGTAAGTAATGATAATTTGACTCCTTCCTTTTGGTCCATATCCCTTTTCTTTCTACCAGCTGACTTCTCTGCTAATGTTTGGAGGACTATGTTGAACAGGAATAATGATAGTGGACATTCTTGTCTTGTTCCTGAGTTTCAGCTCTTATCCATTTCATATGATGTTGGCTATTAATTTATCATAGATGGCTTTTATCAGATTGAGATAAAGTCCTTCTGTGTCTATCTTTAAGGGTTTTTATAATGAATGAAGATTGGATTTTTTCAAATGCTTTTTCTGCACAAATCAAGATGATCATATAACTTTTGCCCTTGTCTCTGTTTATTTCACGTATTATATTTATTTTTTGCTTATGTTGGACCATCATTCATCCCTGGGATGAAGCCTGTTTGGTCATGATGTATGATTTTTTTTATTACTTGTTACATTCTGTTTGTTGATATGTTATTGAAAATTTTTGCATCTGTGTTTATTAAGAGGCTGGGCTATAATTCTCTTTTTTATTTGGGTCACCAACATTAGTCCTATCTTCCAATTCTGACACTCTTTCCTCATTTTGGTCATCTTTGCTGTTCGGTTAAGTTTCTCTGTTAGAGTATTGAATCATTTCTCTGTATTCTCTTTATCTTCATTGAGATTCCTTAAAACATCATTTCTAATTCTGTGTCTAGGAGTTCTCTTGTATTTCCTTGTTATTAGCTAATCAGTTTCTTATTTTAACCACTAGGTGAGGTTATGTTTCTCTGAAATTTTTAATGCTTCTTGGTGTATGATGTCGTCTGGGCATTGAAGGATTGTGTATTAATTCCAATCTTTATAGTCTGTATTTATTTGTGCTGGTCATTTTGCAGCGCCTCAATAAACTGCATACTTTTTGAGCCTGCAAATCATTTTCATGATTTTTCCACTAGATGGAACCCCAAGTCCAACCTTGCTGTGTGTCTGCTTTTGGTATGTTGTCACTGTTTCAGTTCTAGAGGCCAATCCCAGTCCAGATTGCCTCCCACATCTAGTTGGCATATTGTTCAACATGAATGGAATGGAATGGAATGACAACTTCTCCCTGGAGGCAGGATAGGCACTGATATCTCATTCAGTCATTCACATGTGGTTAGATTTTGCACTGTTCTGCCTGGAACTGGGCAGCATTATCAAGGAAGAAACAGTCCCACATTCCTACGCCACACTTATGGTTACTAGTGCCATGATGCACTGTGATGTCCTAAGCCCACAGCCAACTGAAACCAAGGCAGTATTGGGAAGGGCTAAGGTACCCACTGCTAAGGGCTGCCACTTATGGACTAAACCTGCTGTAACCAGCCACAGATGATGCTGACCAGAATAGAAGTCTGACACACTAGAGCTACATATCTTTGCCTGGCAGCAGATCTCTCCAAAGACTCCATCCATGTGCACTGGCCTGGGTATGGAAACCATTTGGATCTGTCATGTATTAGGTTTTACCATTCAAGCACTAAATTCTAAAACAAATACTTGGAACTACTACCTTCTCTGATTCCCTGGGAGAGGTTGTCACCCAGAGTGATCCTAAGATAGGTCAGAGCTGACTTTCACAGCCCCAAGACTCACACAGCCCATGGATTGAGGAGTGTCCCAGGCCCTCTCCAAGGTTGGTAATGGTACATGCTAAAATTCTGATCTGTCCGGCTAGCACACAAATAGAGCCCCCAGAGCTAGGATATATGTAGGGTTTCCACCTGCAAATTTTTGACTTGTGTTTAGGGGTCTTTGGCTTTCACTTGGTTCTGGGTATTACCATAGCAGGCCAGCACTGAGGTCCAGGACAAACTCCTGTGCTAACATTACTTGGCTTCTTAACGGTTCTGAAGGTAGTTTAGTGTGTGAACAGCTGTTCAAATTAGTGTATCTATGATCAATAGAAGCTCTTAATGGTCAAATTGCTCTGCCTCCCAAAATGTTTATGAAGGATTAAAAAAACAAGTCAATAGAACAAAGATGACAAAATCCAGAATTACATCTAATACATGCAGGAATTTAATATAATAAAAACAGCATTTAAAATGAGTATCTGGAAGATTAATTGCAGTACAGTTTTTAACAAAAGTGAATCAGACAACTTCATAGGTATACAGAGAAAAGACATTTATTCTCAACTCCTGTTTTACATAAAATCAAATCCAAATAGATCAAACATTTAAACAGGAATTACTCTAAAGCTACTAAAATAAATGATTTTAGAGAGTTGCAAAAGTCAGAAGCCTAAAAGAAAAGATCATTTAAACACAGTACAATTTATATTTTCTGAAAATACTATAAAAATCAAGCCAAACAGAAAAGTACTACAGTTTTAATACTGACAGTTTAATTTGCTCTTACAGTAGAATTTTAAACATCAATTAATAAAAATCAAGTACCACTTATAAGAATCAAACTAAAACCTTGGGGAAAGAAATTTTACAATCTTTATCAAAATTATAAATGCTCAGACCCTTTATTTTAGTAATTCTGCTAGGAATTTATACTACTAACTTGATCAAATAGTAAAAAAATGAGATACATAGACGGATGTTTATCACAAGATCAGCAAAAGCCCAAAGATCTATAGTAAATCCCTCACATAAAAACTGAGAAATTGATTCCATATTCCTAAATGGACACTGAAACTATGCAGACATTAAAAACGGTGATTTGCTACACAATAGGATACACAACAGGAACAGTGAAACATCACAAAATGTTTGCATATATCAAAATATCACACCATGAATTTGCATTATTTTACATTTTCAGCTATCAGTTCAAAGTGAATTTAAATTTCAAAAGGTGCAAACATAGTGCTTATCCTATGCATTTTTACCACAGAAAAATCTCTAGGAGACCCTAAGTGAAAAAAACAAAATGCAGAACAGAAAAGCAGTATACTCATTATATTTCTGAGTATATATTTCATGTGTTAGATGTAAAACTATATTATTATATTATAGATTATGATATCGTTTGATATATATATAAGATAATTGATATATATACATAAGTATAAAATAAGTACTTTATATTATTTATATTATTTCTCTCATAAATACCTAAAACAGTTAATTACAGATCTAATGTGCCAATTATATAAATATCACTAGGAAAATGTTTCTTCCCTTTGGCCTCCCTACACTTCTTCCTCTGGGTGAGAGGAGAACATTGGGATGATACATAGTCACTCCTCAGTAGGTAGAGATCAAATTCAGGAAAAAATATAGCCATAAAACATGGAATACATTTTGGTGAAGGATTTGCCAACCTGCACATTAGAGAAAGGACAAAGAGGAAGAGGAGGAGGAATTTAATAACCAAGGCCAAGATTAAAAAAAAGAGTAAAAATTTAGAAAGCTTATGTTTGACCCAGATCATTTCTAAAATTTGTCTTGTTCCTTAGGTTGATGCTCAACATCGGCAAACTTCCAGGCCTGACTGCCGCCCTGTGAAGAAAGCAAGGGAGGCAGAACTTTCCCTCCAGAGTCCGCATCCTGCAGGCATGCCAAGAGGGTCACCTTGGACTCTCCCTATCATTCTTTGCAACCAGGCCTGCTGCATGGTTTCTTATAACTACCATTTAATACAGCATGCTAGCTTCTGACATTATTGTTTTATTATGAACCAATAATTAAAAACAAGAAAAGTTTTGTTTTCCCGAAATTCTTTTTATTCATACTAGTTTTCCCTCTCCTGTGCACAAGAGTGGAAGGGGACCATGGATAAAGTCTTCATAAGATCAGAACAAAATGTTTGACTTTTCCCCCAAAAGCAGAGAATGAGACAAAGCCCTCGCTAGATGGAGATTATATGGGAGGTGACCACGGGAAGCACAAGAGAGAGGCTTGGAAGACTGGCACAGGGAAAGAAAGGATGTTAAGGTGTTCTCAGGGCAGGCAAGTGTCAAACTCAACCGAGAGCTTCTGTGAAACTATATAGACCATAACTTAGCATCAACTGTCTGCTGGGTGGGAGATTGAGATACTTTTCTATCAATATTAGGCCCTCTCACCGCTCCTATTCAGCATAGTTCTGGAAACATTAGTCAGAGCAATTAGACAAGAGAGAGAAATAAAAGGAATATGAAAAGGAAAGGAAAAAATGAAACTATCATTATTCACAGATGACATGGATCTTCTACATGGAAGACCCCCAAAACTCCATCAGAAGACATCTAGAATTAAACAACAAATTCAGTACCATAGCTTGATACAAAGTCAACATTCAAAAATCAATAACATTCCTATATACAAACAACAAACACACTGAGAGAAAAATTAAGGAAACCATACCTCCACAATAGCATCCAAAAAATTAAAATATTTAGGAATCAATCTAACAAAAGAAGTAAAAGATATATACAGTGAAAATTACAGTACTCTGAAAAAAGAGATTGAAGAGGATTTCAGAAAATGGAAAGATATTCCTTGCTTATAGATAGGAAGAACCAACATTGTGAAAATGGCCATACTTCCTAAATTGTTGCACAGATTCAATGCAATTCCAATTGAAATACCATTAGAATCCCTCATAGATCTAGAGAAAACATTCCTAAAATTCATCTTGAACAAGATGAGACCCAGAGTAGCACAAGCAATCCTGGGCAACAAAGACAGGGCAAGTGGCACTAAAATCCCTGACTTGAAATTGTACTACAAAGTTACTATGCTAAAACCAATATGGTACTGGCAGAAAAAACCAGACCTGAGGATCAATGGAATAGACTGGAAGATGCAGCCACAATCACAAACACACTCTGCCACCTTACCTTTGACAAAAGGGCCAATCAAGTTCACTGGAAGAATGATAGCCTCTTTAATTAATGGTTCTAGGAAAACTGGCTCACCACATGCCGAAGATTGAAACTAGACCCATGTCTATCACTGTGCATCAAACTCAAGTCTAAACAGATTACAGATCTCAATATTAAAACAGAAACACTAAACCTACTAGAAGAGAAAGCAGGTAAAAATCCTGAAGACATAGGATAGGCAGAGAGTTCATGAACAAAAACCGAACTGCACAGGAAATACTTCAAAGAATCAACAACTGGGATCTCATCTTACTGAAGTGTTTGCATAAAGAAATCACCATCAGAGTAAAAAGAAAACCCACAAATTGGGAGAAAATTCTGCTGACTGTCCCTTGGACAAAGGACTTCTATCTAGAATATATAAAGAATTAAAAAACAACAACCTCCCCAAATTCAAAGACCGAATCCTAAAATGAGCATCTGAGATGGATACAGACTTCTCAGATAAGGAAATACAAATGACAAATTTAATACATGAGAAAATGTTCAACATCATTAGTCATTTGAGAAATACAAATTAAAACAACACTGAGATTCTATCTCACCCCAGTAAGAATGACTGTCATTAGGAAATCAACCAATAATACATACTGGCATGGCTGTGGAGAAAAAGGAACACTTCTCCACTTCTGGTGGGAGTATAGACTGATGAAAACACTGTGGAAACCAGTTTGGAGATTCCTCAGTAATCTAGGACTAGAGGTCCCATTCAATCCAGCTATTTACTTTCTGGGTATCTTCCCAGAAAAACTGAAAACATCATATCCCAGCAAAATATGTGCACCCATGGTTATAGCAGCATAATTTGTAATAGCTAAATCGTGGAAGCAAAAAAAGTCCATAAACTAAGTAATGGATAAAAAAGCTGTGGTATTTTTACATAATGGAGTATTACTTAGCTACAAAGAAAAATCTCAAGGCTTTTATAGGTAAATGGACACAACTACAGACCATACTCATAAGTGAAATAAATCAGATGCGCATGTGTAAACACAGTATTGTTTCACGAGTGTAAGAACCTGAAAGAGTGAATAAAATCTAGGAGGTATAATAGACATTGTGAAGCGAAAGGAAACTGCTCAAAAAGAAAGACCTGGGGTGAGTAAAAAGAGAAAAGGGAAAAATATGTATATATATCCACAGGACAGCTAACATAGTTGTACTACTGACTTTTATTGATTTGTTGAAAGGAACTGTGAATGTTTAAGTGCTTGGTCAATGTTACATGTCTGTATTTGTTTATCTGAGTATCCAATTTGAAGATATCAATACGTAATACAACCATTGTTAATTTCCTATCACCTTGGTCTGAAATTCTGTATTGCTTGTGTTGTTTTTGTGTTATGTTCTAAATGTATGTGTGTTTGTTAATATGTTTTCATTTATCTTCAAAATAAACAAGAAAATTAGACCCTTATTTGTGAAGGTTATCCAAAGGGCATTAATTCAAGCTGCCCTGTTTTGTTTTGCTTTGTTTTTTGTTTTAACTAAGTGGATTGCTTAGGGTTTAGAGAACAACAAAAGACAGCATATTCCTGGAGGCAGGAAGTCATCATGCCACATCTGTTACTAAGGTCACAGGTATGCCAAGGGGATGTGGGCATGGTACAAAAGCATGTCTGCTCCAGAGCAAAGAAAGTTATATCTAACATATGCTTCATATGACATACTATAGCACTGAAAATCCTAAGAGGTTTGTAAACTTTGTCATATTGCAGATAATCTCAGTTATTAGAAGAATTTCAGGGAACTGGGCATGAGGGACTTGTAGAAGAAAGACAAGAATAACGTGTTTGGGAACTGATTTATAAATTCAAATGTTTACTATGAGACATGAGAGTCACCATTCAAAATGCTCAAACAAAAATATTTAATTTGGAAATTTCCATTGGACAAAATGAAGCCAAAAATAACATTGATCCCACAGTAGGAACTAGTTATATTGAGGCAGAGATGGTGCAGAGTTTAAAATTCCACAACGGAGCTGTCACTCCCGGACGATACTCCCAGACATTTCCTAGCCTCCCTCTGCGTCTCCTTATAAACACGAGACCGGCGTCTGTGAATTCTCTTTTTCTCGCACTCTTCTCTCCGGGAAGGCTGCTGCAGAAGGGAGCTGCTCTATCCGCTTGTCGGTGTTGGAGGAGGACCATCTGCTGTTGTCTCTCCAAGATGTGCTCGTAGGTGGGACTTTGGGGAGGGTTTGGCTCGTGAGGATGTGACACTCATCAGTGGACTGGTTCGCTAATGACTTTATAGCTAAACGAGCCTTTGGGAGGTGAAGCCCGGTTGGCGAAGGCGGGTCCCTGGACACAGAGCCTGGAAGGATCTACCTCCCTCCCTTCCCTCTTGACCTCTCTCCTCACTGCCGTGCCCTTCTGCCCTTACCCCCTGCTTTGGAGCCAGCTTCATCTTATGAGCTTATTTTCATGCTCTTCCGACTATGGACGGGAACCTCTACAAACTGTGAGGCAAGACTAAGCCCTTTCTCCTTCAAGGTGTGGGGGTCAAACGACAGGAAAGTAACTAAAACTACTGCTGAAACTGCTTTTATGTAGACTTTCAAACACCCTCCTATTCTCAGTCTGCTCGTGTCCAATACCGTCTCTTTTTCAGAGTTTCTTGCTGTTGCTCATTCCTAAGATCCTCCCGGCTTTGCCTGAAGGGAAGCAACCATTTTTAACCTTTCGGCGGGGGTGGCAGAGCTTCATTTTATGAGCTTATTTTATGAGCTTATTTTCATGCTCTTCCGATGAACATGCAGATGAAGCCCACAGGATGGAGTCCAGCAGAGTCCGAGTTCGGGGGCTTAGAGTGTCCCGGCTTTCCAGCATGTAGCTACGCTCATTTCCTCAGAAATCAAATCTCCCTGTTCCAAGAGTCTTTACAGATCGAAATGACCTCTTCCCCTTCTCTGCGGTAGACAGTTAGAGCTAAAAGCTTCCTTATAACCAACTTAGGGTTTTTTTTGTTTGTTTCCTCTTGGCCAGCTTAAGTTAATTGCCATGTGTCTGCTTGTTTTGTGTTTGAAAACTCTATTGCCATTTCTCATCTCGTGTTGTAGCATTCTGTGTAGATTTAAACCTTCAAAAATTCCTTTTAGGTCATTTAAACATCATTTGAAAAGTGACTGAGGAAAACGCAGGCATTTTGCCATGTTTAACCCTATTATGCAAACAAAACTCTATGTTGACTATGTGTGGGGATTTTTAAAAAATGAATGTATTCTAGTCTGATTCCTCCAGAACCTATTTTTAAATTTGTGTATTAGTACACGTTTGCAGTACATGACGTGTGCACTCCCTGTGGGGCCAGTACCCGCACATGGCACGTCTCCATTCCTTTGTCACCACCTTTTGCTTCCTTCTGTCCATCTCTTGATCTCCTTCCCAGCTGAGAAAGAGGTATCGCACTACTTCACATTATTAGTTGCTTATTTCATTCTTTGTTTATAATATGGGCTTCTCATGTGAAAGAAGACATCAATATTTAAGCTGCTGTGTCTGATTTATTTCACTTTATATAAAAATACATCTAACAGGTAAAACAAACTTCCAAAATCTCACATCACCCATCAGTCAAGCAGTAATAATGTTGAGTGAATTGTTTAATGATCCTACGCTGTTTTAGACAGTTCCTAGGAACCTCTGTGAATAGAAACCTGAAAATGTATGCTGCCTATTAATCTAATTTTTGTGGATTTTTTTAAGTTATTAGAGTAGAATATCCAAACCTTGGATGATTCATCAAGCTATCTTTCTAAAATTATATTTTAAAAGAAATCATTTATCACCCAGAAAGAGAGTCTTGGATGAATTCCGGACATCTGCGAGGAACCAAGTATCCATAATGATCTCGTGCTCTGACAGAAAGGAGAGGCTGCTATTGAGAACTGACAAACAGCTGTGGTGGCTTCTCTCAGATAGAACACACAGACACAAACTATAAAAAGAGGGCACAGGAAGGAAGCCAGTGTAAAAAAAATTGAAACTGAGTGAGAAATTTGTCAGTGTGGTTCATTTACTTGATTATTATTCACATATAAATATAAAAATACAAGTAATGATGCAGGGAAGCAGTAAGGGCTGCGTGAAACAAGTGTATCACATTTTACTGCCCGAACAGGACGTGCTGGTAGCACATCCAAAATCTGCCTCTTCTGTCTGTGTGCTACTATTGAATTTCTCCTAAAAGAAAAACCCCTTTGGAAAACGACTGCATGGAATCCAGATTCCTGTTGATTGCCCTATAGATTCATCTTTCTACCTGCCAGTCTTCTGTAAAGCATTCTAAACTCACAAACATGTGTTGGTAAATATCTGTCAACGCAGCTTAAATACATATTCTACTTTGACAAAGAAAGCCATATCTACTTTATAGGTAAATAACACAGAACATAAGGCAAAATATTGTTGATGACATCATATACTGATTGTTATCTACTTGCACATGAAATGTCTACACTTTGGTCAGGTGAAAACAAAATACCAGAAATGCTAACTTGCCATTCCATTGGAACACTGTACTCTCAGCCCTTGCCATAATTATAGCCACATTTTAGGTTTTGAAAGAGAGAGGAGGGAAGAGAAGAAAAGAAGAGATTCTAACAACACAAGTGCAATTTATCTCTGTCACAGGTTACTGCCACTATCTATCCCATGGGGACAGTCTTTTTCTCTCACTGGAAGGTTTTATGTGAAGCCCTTTAACTCAGTGGGTGGAAGACCAGGGCCAAAACCAGGTATAGTAACAGACAATTGCTTTGTCTTTTTTCCTTTTAAACAGTGCTCATTTGCAGGTAACAAAACCATAAAGAAAAAGAACTAAGGAATTAACATGGCATTTGGGCCAAGGAGAGAATCAATTATGAACTTCTGACACAAATTGGGCCTTTTAAGAATTCAAGTGTTTGGCCAGCTATATTTGAAATCTCTGAAATTTATCCCTTCTCTTTAGATTCCTGTATTAGAAATTACTTTTAGCACTTAAACAATTTACTCTGATACTTTAAATGTAAATGAGTTGTTTCATTTAGTACTCATTTTATCAACATTTCAGTACCAAAAAGAAAAACTGACTCTAGCTTAGTCACAAGAAATATTCTGGCTGGGCCAGAAGAGGAAAATGCAGACAGTCAACAATATATAACTTCATCTCTATGTGGCTGTCACCACTCACATACAGGGTCAAGTCACAAAAGCTATGTGAAACCTCCAAAGTCTTTGATAGGGGACATTTCTCCCTTGAATTTATTTTCTTTCATTCCTACTTAGAGAAATTGAATAATTGCCTTTCCATTAATCCAAATTTGCTTTCCTGCCCTCTTTCTATCTTACTCCTCCTCTCCAAGGTCTAGCTCTTTGTCCAGAAACCTAGATATATTTTTACCTATGATGTATCCTGATAATAAATTTTCCATCTGTCAGAAATTTTTAGGGTTTTTTTTGTTTCTTTAGTCACACAAAGGTGTCAATGACAGAAGTTAGAAGAGAGAAGAGAATGCTATATTTTTTGTCAATCTGTCATATTATTAGAGCAGAGTGGTCATTTCTAAAGATACCTCCAAGTGAGATGAAGGCGTCCAGGAAAACTAAAGATTATAAGTCAAGCTGGACATAGACCACCAGGAGACCAGCGCTCACCATGGCACCTTTCAGCATGACAGCAGGCCAGAACCGTTTGAAAAAGGAGGCTACATAATTTTTCTGAAGAAATATCACTAACTTCCAGCAATTGCAAATAGTATGCAGGAGTTTAATAAGTTGTCAAATGCCCCAGTGTAGAGAGTAAGAAATATCAATGGAGTTGGAAGTCTTAGCAAGATACAGCAAGGAAAAAATTTTAAAATAACCCAAAATGTGCTCCCAAGAGAACAAAACCAACAGAAGCTCAAACTGTGCCAACTCCTACCTTCTCCCTTGGCATTGTGCCAAAATTAATGACTTAATAGCCAAGCCAAGGGAGTATTTTTTAGGGGGAAATTGTGACTTCTTGGCAAATGAGTTATAAAACAAACAGATTTTGCATGGACATGAGTAGACCCAAGCTCTAAGCAATGGACCGTTGCAGATACCATCAATGCTGACTTCCCTCTACATTTTTATGCATCGTAGTAGGATTTCACGTTTCATTGCATGCTCATACTGCTTTCTGCCTGAAGGCTTTCTCTGGCTTCCAGCACATGTTAAGTTAGCACATTGGAGAGAGGACAGAATGCCAGGCTGTTAATGTCCCTACAATCTGCTTTCAATAAATCATGAATGGATGTTGGTTGGTAATTTTTCCAGCTTCCTTTCCACAGTGTTTGGACAACTGTGAGTAGTATTCTTCACTACCTACCAGTGATCAGTAACACTGAGCTGTAGCAGTATATAAAATAATCTGTCTTTAGTGTCTCTTTCTGTAACTGCTTCTGTAATAAGTTTCCTATTGCTACTATAACAACAATGAACTAGATTATTTTCCCTACAGTTCTGGAACTCAGAAGTCCAAAATGTGTTTCACTGGGTTAAAACTAGCTGTAGGGGGGGCCATATGCCTTCTGATGGAAGAAATGTAGAGAAGAATCAATTTCTTGCCTTAATGGCTTCTTCTGAGCACTTCCTCTGTCGCTAAAGTGCAGCGCTCTAAGGTCTGCTTCTGTAGTCCCCTGGTGCTCTCCTCTTGTGTAAGGAAATTTCCACCTATTTGTACTTACACAGACACTTGTAAGACACTTTTCCTGACAATTCAGGAAATTCTTTCCCTCTGAAATTGTTAAGTGCATCTCTAAAGGTAGTATTTTTTGTTTGTTTGGCTCCTTAATTTGTTTTTCCTTTGTGTGTGTGTGTGTGTGTGTGTGTGTGTGCGCGCGTGCGCCGATATTCGTTTGTTTTGTTTTTCTTACATGAGGTGGCGTCCACCAGTTCCAACCTGGAGAAGGGGCTGTGTCTTGGGGAGTCAGTTCAGCCTTTGCTCCCTTGACTGACTCGCTCTGTTTACTTCTCCGCTAAGCATCTCAGAATCATCTTTCGAGTCACTTCTTAAATTCTAATTTCGGAGTCTACATCTGCACCTTTCCCCTAATTCCAGCAATAAAATATCTGAAATTAGTATTGTCGTGGTCCTCCCTTTGTGTACAGTTTTCTGATAGTGTTTTTTTCATTTTCATGTACCAGTGTGGTCGTTTTTAGTATGAATCTCCAAGTCTGTACCAAAGACAACAGTGGCATACAGGCCGTGTCCCCTGCCTTCCTCCCCCACAAACTTCTTTCCTAAACTCTTACACTGATTTCAGTTCTACAAGTGTACCATGCATTTTCTTCCTGCTTTAGGCATTTTGTACTTTTGTCCCCAAAGTAAATCCTGCTATTCACTGCTTAATTAAAGCCTATTTATATTTCAGGTTTCATTGTAAATACTATACGCCTAAGCAGAGTTTTCCCTGACACCCTACAAAATGATGACTTACACCATTTCATATTTCCTTTTTAAACCTCGTCATGATTTTCAATTATTTATGTACCTGATTTGTTCTTAGCATCTACTGCAGTGGTGGCCTCCAAGCTCACAAGCCACTGATTTATGTGCTAAGTTCTTAAACACAGCTACAAATGTCACAAGGGAAGCAACCAATGTATATGTGGTAAACAAAAGAATAAAAAGGAGTAGGACTATAAAATTGACCTTGGCTTGAGACGCATTGTCGAGGCTGCGTATCTCAGAGGAACGAGTGAGCGTGCTTTTTATTTTATCCATTTTTGTCAGGCCTGTGGTGCAGAATATCTTTCTGAAGGCAATGTATAAAATATTTAAATTCCACAAATAATCTTTTCTCCTCACTTTTATTCTGCAAGTTATAAATATTTAGTGTTTTGTTCACTTTCATATTTTCTTGCATGAGCTAATTTCTCTTCTTTGCAAACAGATAAGCAGTGTTAGAATCTGTGTAAATAGGCAGTTTTCGCAGTTGTGGTTCCTAATCTTAGCTAAGCACCAGCATTCATTAAAACCATTTGTCTTCTTTTATGCTTCTCTCCAATTTTTTTCTTTTCCTGTTTTTTTCCTTTCTCTGTGATGATTTTTCTCAGGAATTCTTTTCTTTTCCAGGCAGAGGCAAGAAAGCACTAAATATTATTATTGATTTAAAGATCTCACTATGTTGCTAAAAAGAGCCAATTACTTAAATTTTTCAGTCTTCTTCTATTTGCCTTTCTTTGGTTTATATTTCATAAATGTGTCATATATACTTGGTTATAATTTCCTCTTCCTCTTTGCTTCCTCCTCCCTATGTTGAGTTATCCTCTTTTCCATGCCATTCAGAGGAATTAGTCACCGTCAGAGTTTCTGACTAAACCAGCTGCTCAATGGACTTAAGAGTCAAATATTCAACGAATATTTGTTTATTCATTCCTCATTTATTCAACAAATATTCACTGAGTTCCTACTCTAATCCAAGCACTCTTTTAGGAGCAAAGGATGCAGCAGTGAATAGAATGAGGTTCCTGTCATCATGAAGCTTAGATTTTCTAGCATAAGTTTAGAAAAAAGCAGTATAAATAATATGAGCATGGTATATATGGAAAAAATAAGACAGGTTAAGTGAAAGAGGATTGTGGCAATTGTTATGTGATAATTGCATTGGGTAGATTTCTAATTTGAACTGAACACAGATTTTACTGACAGGGAAACTGTATTTCATTTTTTATTTTCTGAAAAAATAAAACAAAACTTTATTTAAAAGTTGTAACAAGAATAACAATAGTTCATATATTTTGTATCACTATCTTCAAAGTAATTACTGACAGTACAACTATTAATCAGAGTTTTCCAGAAAAGCAGAATCCAGAGATTTTAAGGAACTTGTTCATGAGAAATGTGCTGGTAAATCTGAAATTTGCAAAAGGCCAGCAGACTGGAAATTCCAGCAGATGTGTATATGTTGTGATCTTGAGTACCAAGGCCATCTGAAGAAAGACTTTCACCTTCCTCAGAGGATTTCAGACTCCTAGGACCTTCAACTAATTAGATAACATATATCCATATTAGGCATAGTAATCTGCTTTACTGAAAGCCTATCAATTTAAATTAATCACCACTAAAGCATAGCTTTGTATATATCACCATATAGACAGGTGTTTAACCAACTAACTGTGCACCAGCCAAATTGAACATAAAAATTCAACATCACAGTGAGATTTGAGAGAAACCTGAAAAATGTGAGAAGAGCATCATATGTTTATTATGGATCTGGAAGGAAGCAAATTTTCTAGGGAGGAAAAACGGCAGTGTGAAGATCTGAGGGAGGCCGTAGTGTAACACCAATAACGCGAAGGGTGAGTGCATGTGGAGAGCTGGAGGAGCAGGAAGCGGGGAGTGAGGGCCCAGGGGAAGGGAGAGAGCAGACTAGGAGCTTTAGTAAGAACAGGCTGATTTGGGTTGGACTTTGCATCATGATCATAGTATGTAATCATGACTTGTCATTTGTGATTTGGCTTTTTAAAAATTATTTTGAAAGGTTAAGACAAGACTGGAGAGCAGCAAGTGTGGAGGAGGAAAACAAAACAAGTTTTGATGGCAATGGTGAGGAATATGAGATTCTCTTTATATATATCTATATATTTATATCTATATCTATCTATATGTATATATAGTCTCATTATAGTGTTCTACTCAGTTCTTATATTCAAATCGCAGCCTTGATTGTGTACTTTGAAAAGAAAAGTAACCATTTACCCAAATCCATTAAGTTACTGACCTTTGGAGAGTGAGAGATTGGATGACAGGAGTTACTTGCAGTTGGAGGTAAACCTAACAGAATCTCTGCAGAGAGGACACAAGGATAAATTTACTAGATATCTGTGTGGAAATGTCAGTGAGTGCATACAGAAATATGGAGTTCAAGGAAGCGGTCTGAGATACAGATAAACATTAGAAATTATCTCCATATAAAGGATGTGGTCATTTTGAAGCATGTCACAGTAGCCACTGAAATATTTCCTCAAAATATCCTTGTCTACATAGTCCCAAGGCCACATAAGGCATTTGCGTAAGATCTGAGAGATGGAAGTGCTCAAACTTGCATATCTCAGATGCCCCAGTGCATCTTAGTTACATGGGCAGCACTCAGGTAGACAGTTCCTCTAGATCCCACTCATTTCCTTCCTTTGACTTTTTCAACTCTTTCTAATTTATTTTAAAAATAAAATAAGGAAAACATATTAACAGACAGGTGTCCATTTATAAAATAGCATAAGAACACTACAAGCAATACAGAGTTACAGACAAAGTAACAGGAAATTATCAATGGTTGTTCTATTATGTATTGATATCTTCAAATTAGTTTCTCAGGAGAACAAATGGAGACATGCAAGATTGATCAAATAATTAATCACTGACTGTTCTTTTCAGTAAAGTGATAAAAGTCGGTACTTCAATTATGTTAGCTATCTTGTATATTCATAATTTCCCTTTATACATACATAATTTCCCTTTCTTTTCTTTCTCTTTTTCTTCACTCCAGTTGCTCTTTACTTTGAAACATGTCCCTTTCATTTCACAATGTCTGTCATACCTCCCAATTTTTATTCACTCTTTCAGGTTCTTACACTAGTGAGACAATACATTGCTTACACATGGAAGTCTTGTTTACTTCATTTATGAGTATGGCCTGTAGTTGTGACCACTTATATGTAAAAGCCTCGAGTTTATCTCTTTATAGCTGAGTAATATTCCATTATATAAAAGTACCACAATTTTTTTATCCATTCCTCAGTGGATGGACATTTGGGTTGCTTCCACAATTTAGCTATTACAAATTGCACTGCTATAAACATGGGTGCACATATATCACTGTGATATGATTTTTTTCAGATCTCCTGGGAAAATACCCAGAAGGGGAATGGTGGGGTTGAATGGAACCTCCGGACCTAGTTTGCTGAGGAATCTCCAAACTGATTGCCACAGTGGTTTCACCAATCTGCATTCCCACCAGCAGTGGAGAAGAGTTCCTATTTCTCCACAGCCTCCTCAGCATTTGTTATTGGTTGATTTCTTAATGATAGCCGTTCTTACTGGGGTGAGATGAAATCTCAGTGTTGTTTTAATTTTCATTTCAACTTTTTCAACTCTTGGACCAGCACAAGTATAGTTCCATGGTAAAGGGTACCAATTTCTTCCTTTTGGTCCAAGTTAGAAGCATGTTTGTCCTTGCTAAATCCAGTTTTCCTTGCTCACTGAATCTGGGTTCCCTTCACTCTCTCAAGTTCCACTTCCAAGTCTTTTTCCAAAATACAAATTTTGTGGGATAAAACTTTATGATACATAAGCAAGCAATACTAAGTAATAGCATCAGTACGGTAGGGCAAATTATTTTCAAAATAGTGTGATCATTTCCATAAAATATTATTTGTCTTTTTTATTTTAAAAATTAAAAAAGAACAATGAAGACAAAATCAAAACAACACAAAAACAATAAAAATGATACATGACCTCAAAACAAAATGATAAGAATTAATAATGGTTGCTACATGACATATTGTTATCTTCAACCAAGTTGCTTAGTCCACCAGACAAGAATGTAAGATTGATGAAACAATCAAAGACAGTAACAAGTAATAAAAAAGAATGGAAATGGCGCAGAGCTTCACCATACAAGATGGTAGGAGTTCAACAATGGTTCTTATGCTACATGTTTTCACATCAGTCATTCTGATTACCACATTCAAGCTGAGAAAAAATAAACATTGAGGCCTAACTATTTCATTTGAAGTTAAAAAGGGTAAGGATGGTTAGCAACACTATCACAATGAGGACAGAGATCGACCTCGAGTCCACTGAGACAAAAAGGTGAGCAAGCTAATGGGAAATCCCTGGACAAAGCCAAGGGTGATTTATAGTATTCAGCTTTCTGTGCTTACTAATTACTGCTCATCTGAGTTAGGTTCCCACACTCCCACAGTCCTGGGTCTAGGGACACTGTCTTTCTTAAGGACTGCATTTCAAAGGGATAGCTCCCAAGCCTTTGGGAAAGACAGGCTTGGGTTATAAAATGTCTAAGAGTCTGCAAAAAGATTTATACCTCAAAGAGGCAGAAATAGAAATTATAACTGCTAGTTTTGTGAAGTAAATGCTCTAAGAAAAAGAGGTCAGGGTCTTTAGTCAGGAAGAAGCCACTCTGAAGTTTAGTTGAGCTAAAGGGAATATCACAGACTGCCTTGACCAATTTATTAGAGTAGAGATAATCAGGGATCTTAGCAAGAGCAGTTTGGGTGCTCAAAGCAAAAGACTAATGTGAGCAGCTTCCACAGAAAGTGACAGGGGATGTGGAGACAGAACATACAAGGAATATTGCTGTGATATACCTGAGGCTGAAAGTCATTCAGGAGAAAGTGTATAAGATGAGAGAAATTAGAGTGCATTTACATGCAGATGAGATGATTCACTAAAGAAGGAAATAATCATGCAGACCAGAAAGAAAAGGAATACTGGGGATGTTCTTGAGTCCTCAAAAGGAGCAAGCTCTAGCATACCATTAAAAGAGTCATCTTTAGGTAGGAGCACTAACTGCTAACCATATTAATAGGAAGGAAGGAAGTCTATTAGATACCGGGGTAAAAAAGTGGGAAGATGTATTGATGGAAGCTTGTGGAAGTTCTCTTCTGCTTTCTACATTAAGAAGTACCTTTTCAGTTCAGTATAACAATGGGACAGAAACTAATATAGGGTTAAGAAGTGAAGAGAAAGTACAAACAAATTGGCCAAGGAAAATGAAACAGTAGATAGACTAGGAACAACTGTATTGCCCAAGAAACATAAAGAACCAACTAAAGGTTAGTGTCTACAAATTTAAACTGAAACCAGTCAGCATGGTTGTGCATCAGCTACATAGATCAATCCAAGAGGCACTGGACTGAGGCAGGAGGGTCTTAAGTTCCAGCCTGGTCTGACCAACTTAGTGATGTGGTAAGAGAACTTGTCTCAAAATAAGAAAAAGGAAATGGGGAGGCTGAGAATATCACTCAATACAAAGTCACTGGGTTCATTCTCCAGTACTGAAAAATAAGAACCCAACAAACAATTAAATTTTCTAGATTAGAAAAGAAACCTATATTATATATATTTGATATGTATAGAATCAGTAGCTTCTCTATGTTATCACCACACTGATACATTCATTCTCTTAATCTTGCTAAGTATATTTATTAATTACAATGTATATGCTTCTCTATTTCCAGTTAAGAAGTATTATATTTACTTAGGGTTAATAATAATACTTAAAATGGTACTTGCTGTTTATCTATGTTTGGGCGCCTTCCTAAACACTCTTGCCAATGTTTTTACTCATTTAATCTTTACATCATCTCTGTGGGGAAGTATTATTATTATTCTTATCTGCACTTTTCAGATGAAAGCACTGAGGCAGAGAGCAATCAGGTAGCTTGCCCAAGATTAGACAGTGAGTAGCTAAGATGTAAATCCAGTATGGAACTTCAGAGTCTGAGTTCTTAATCGCTGCATGACAGTTATCACTGAATTAAATAGCCCGTCAGAAGTTATATGGCATAAAAAGTAGCTAATATTTAATTAACAATATTGATTAGGAAAACATATATCTATGAAACAAAAAGTAAGAATAACAAATATATAAGATGTGATAAAAAATCAGTGAACACTTAAAACATTGTTAAAGCTTTTACAGTAAAAGATATTCCCGTAATTCCCCAAAACACTCCCCCTCACCTCAAACACATTTATCCCATCGTTCTTGACACTCTGAAACAGTTCTGGAAGTTATATTTAATGAGCGACCTTAGTTGTGCATTGTGACTGCCTCAATGCTCTAAATCAGTTCAAAACTTTTACCTGCATGGTCGTTCTGGTTCTGGATAAGACCCAGAATCTGAAAGGTGTCAGAACCAGGGAATGATACACCAGAATTTTTACAAGCCTGTCCTTCCACTGGATGGCAGCAGCATTCACAGGATTTTTGATCATACCTTCTTGGATGTCCGCAAAAGAAGGCTTTCAGAACTGTTTTAGAAAGTGCGAGTTGGATGGGATAAGAGCATTCAGCGTGTTGCGGGGAAGTACTGTGGAGGGTTATTGACAATGTGTCTTTTACTACAATAATATTTTTCACTTAAAAATACATCACAGTTTTATATCATCTCTTGTATTGATATATAACATAATGTTTATCGGTTGGAAATTCAGATAGAAGGGGAGAAGTTATAGAACAAATTTTGGAGCAAGGGTAGGATGTGAAGACAAGGAAGAAGAAGAACCCAGTGAGAAGAGAGCAGAAGCCAAGTGTGGGAGCCGAGCTTGGTCCTATTCTACGGAGACAGACAGTACAGGGTGTGATACGAAGGGGACTAAGTTTGGAGTGAAGCAGTAGGAAGCAAAACTGGGAGGGGCAAGCAACGCGAGACTAGCTTGGGCGTGGGAGGCTGCAAAAGAAGCCTTAAGTGTGCAACGAAGTTTCACAAGCAATTGGTTTGCACTGAGAACCCCTCTTGAAAAGTCAATGCAAACAGCAAACTACACTTGACGCCAGGAAAGCAGCCGTCTCGAGTGGATTGGAAAAATGAACAAATATTAATGGAATTTGATGATTGGATGAAGAAGTAATGGAAATAATTTTGCTTTATTATCAGTATAAACATTATGTGCAAGAACAGGTCACTTGTGTGTGTGTCATAATTTTAGTCCCCTAACAGAAGTCACCCCTAGCATCTGTACCTGGTTTTTAAAAGTTGTGATTTCCAGTCAGAAATACATTCGGCAGCACCAGAAGGGTAAGGAGAAGAGCTGTGCCTTTCTATTTTTTTTTCCTTTTCCCTAGGTGGGAAGTCTGAGAGTGACACAATAATAACAGCAGCTGTGCTTATAAATACTTACCTCCTACTGGAAAAGGGCTGCTCAGCTAGATGCAAACCTGGCGTGTAATTATGTATTTACAAAACATACATAATAATAGCTGGGCGGTAAACACCGAGGAAGTAAAATGAAAAAGAGAACTGAGTAGTGAATGCAAAGAGAGTTTAGAAATGCCCTGCTGCTCAGCATACCATGCTCAGTCCTTTATGGATACATTTTATGTGTGCCAATGAAGTAACAGGAGTTAATTTGACAACTAACAGTATCAACTGAAAAACCTACTTAGAAAACTGTTATGAGTTTAATCCCCCTCTCTAATTTTCTCAAGCTTTTGTGGGTGCAATTCTTAGGCTTGTGCTTTTCTCACTTCCTAAAATGAAAGTGAAGGGATTCACAGTTACTGAGGTGGTTTGAACTGTGTCAACTTGGTTAATACCAAGTCTGTTCTCCCAGAATTCCTTTCATGATTCCGAATTAGAGGGATTTGTCACCATTTGGAAAACCAGCAGTAAAGGGGCATCCATTAAGCTGAGCAGGTGTTATGTGTACTTGGAATGACAGACAGGGGCAAAGGTGCCATGGGTTCCTAAATCTTCCCTCTCAAAGTCCACATCCAGCTCTATTTTCCAAGCCAAACTGGCAGTATGCCCTCGGCCACACTCAAACTGCAGGGGTGGACCTATAGCAGCAATATCGTGGGCACACTCTTCCCACTGACTCTTTAACTTTATTAAGATACAATTCAAATGTGCATATTTTGACAAATATATATGCCTATTTGCATATATTTATATTCCCACCAACATTCCTAAAAGCTCCCTTAGTAACCTGTTACTCTCATTCTCACCCTTAGAAAGCCACTGGCCTGGCTTTCAAGTAGAATGACTTTTCTAACAAAAATTCGTTTAGATGATTCTAGAAAGTTACATGTAGACTCTATAAGTATCTCTTTGTGACTGACCTTCTTGCTCAGTATTCTTTGAGAGTCACACCAGCTATGTTCATCAGTATTCCATTCCCGTTCATTGCTCCAAGTGTGAGTATGTCACAATTTGTTTATTCATTTACCTAATGATATACATTTGGCTTGTTTCCAGATTTCAGGTTTACAAATCAGTTATTTTAAACATTAACCTATGTGCTTTGTGTGTTATCTATTCATACACAGAGGTAAGCACATAAGGGTTGGACATATATACCTAATATAGAGTTAAGTAGATATTCTTTTTATTTTAGCTATAAGTCCTTGTTCAGACTGATGTAGCATAAATATTTACTCCCAGACTGTGGCTTACTTTTTGGCTTTTAAAATGATTTCTTAAGAGAAGAAGTTTTAAATTTTGAGATCCAGTTTATATTCATATTTTTACACTACTAAGACATTTTATGGTCAAGTACATGGTATAACTTGTTCAATGTTAACTTTTGAAGAATTACAGACTGTAATTAATGATATATTGTTCCATTAATATCAACTTAGGTAATTGGTAATAGTACTCCAGAGTTTTTTTATATCCTCACCCAGTTTTGTATGCCTGTTTTATAAAATTCTATTAGAAGGATGTTAAAATTCTTAAGATATGATTATGAATGTACTATTCCCTTAACCTTCAATTTTTGCTTTATTAATCTGAGGCTCTGTTTTTGACTATATACTGATTTATTATTATTGTCTTCCTAACAAATTTATCCTTCTATTGAAGATTACTTTGCCTCAGGAATCATTCATATATATATATATATATATATATATATATATATATGAAAACTATATCTTATGTAACTATTTGTAAGTTGTATATCTTGCTATTTTACTTTTAACCTACTGAAATCATTTTACATAATGTGATCTTTGTGTATAAAATTTTTAACTGGAATGTTCAGAGTAAAAAATGTAATTATTGATTTAGTGGCCTTTAAGACTGCTATATTGAAATTTCTTTTCTATTTTTTCCAAATTATTTGTCCTCTAGTGCTTTTTTGGCCTACTTTTGGGTTTATCGAATATGTTTGGTATCTTACTTTATGCCTTCTACTGAGATGTTTTAGCTATTTGTCTATGTGTGTAATTATATGCATGCTCTAGCAATCGAACTCTTTATACTTGACAGTCTCCACTTTGCAAATTGAACTTCTTGTATAGTATTGTGCATATATGCATCAACTTACACTTTGGGATATTATTAACATAACTCACTCCTACATAGTATAAACCGCTAATGTAATTACTGTCTTTTATGCTATCAGTTGCATTTTAAGGAGAAGAAAACCATAATCTTATACAAACATATGCACATACTTATAATTTCTGGTGCTCTTTATTTTCATGTATTGAAATCGTTATCTGATGTCATTTCCTTCTACTGAACAAATCACTTACTTCACCTTATGTTTCATGTACTGAAGTACAGATGAAATTGGATTCTATCTGCTTTCTTTTATTTTCTTCTTTGTTTTTTGTGAGGAATCGAACTCATGATCTCACACTTGCCAGGCAGCCGCTTGTGCCACTGGGCTATATCCCTGTCCCTCTATCTGCTTTCATTTGTATAAAAATGCTTTTATTCCACCTCATCTATGAAAGACATTTTTCCTGGATATAGAAATTTTAGTTGATAATTATTGTTAACATTTTAAATAAATTTCTTCAATTATCTTCTCATTTCATTGTTTTTTACATGAAGTTAGCTATCATCTATACTATTGTTCAACTGTGCATTCTTTTTTCTTTTTGGTCTTTGAAGACATCATCTTTGGTTTTCGGCATTGTAAATACTAAATACAGTCAGTTGTATTTGCTCTGCTTAGGTTTGCTGAGCATCTTGGATTTATAAATTGATGCCCATTTTTGTCAAATTTTGGTAAATTTATGTTATTGCTTTTTCAAATATTCCCTCAGCTTTGGGGCCTTTAAATTTCCATATCATGGACTTCCTTATATTATGTAGATCACCAAGGTTCCATTCATTTTTGTTAAATTTTTTTCCCTGTGTTATTCTAAATAGGTAATTTTTACTTGTCTTCAAGCCAGTTTACCTTTCTACTGGCAACTCCAAACTAGGTAAGCACCACAAAGTTCTCATCATTTTTTGGAGGAAACATTTATCTCTAATAGCTACAAGATCAAACTTTCTGAAAACCAAAGTATGATTCTGTGGGTGTTAGAGCACCTACTTATGTAGAATTATAGAACATGATATTCTTCAGGTAGAGTCTGAAATATAATGGTCTGCACTTTAGAAAATCTCCTAGACTTCAATATGAAGCCATTCTCCCTCTCAAATACTATTATGCTGCACAACAGTATTTCTTTCAAGTTATAATTCTTTTAAGTACATTAATCTTATTTAAATGCATAATTACTATTTAATTGCTAAAACTAAAATAAAATTATTACCTATACAGTACTTACAAAAATTCTCAAGTGTCTTCCTTGCCTATGTGTTATGCCTTTTTATAGAGCTTTGGAAAATTTGGTACTTGGCATAACTGCATAAGTCTTTGTTCACAGTTTGTGAGTAAAATGATACAGTTCAAATTTTTTAATGCCAATTTTATAAGGTTGACTTTGTCTTAGTTTTGCCTGTGTTTAAAGTAAAATTCACAAATAAAATTAGTGTTTTTTGTTATCTATGGAAAAGACTTTTTCATGTGCACTAAAAAAATTAGAAAAATAAATGATTCTAGTCAAATTCTTTCACAAAATCTATTTCTAGTTCTTTGTTTTAAAAAAAATTGAAGGTAGACCTAATCAAGTTGTCAAGTGAAAAAAATTGAAAATAGCATATTTATAGCTATGCAATGTATTTAACTAGGAAAGAATACAGAACAACTTTACACCTTCCTCCTACAAGATTCCTTACATTTCCATATTCCTTACAGTAATTAAAACATACAAATATTTAATTTCAATTTTTATAAACATTTTGTATCAGAGAAATATAAAACAATGATCAATAAAATATAATTATGCCATTAAGAAATGAAAAACACATATTATCCTCAGGAATAAATCAAACAAATAAAAAGATTTCTGACTATTGAATAGTTTCTTCCCAGGATTTAAAAATGACTAACAATCAAATAACAATGCTATTTAAATAATATTTTATTTCAAAGTTAAGGTTACTGATTCATTTCAATGCTAAAGCCACAATACACTTGTGTGGTACTTTTTACTTACTCTCACTTCCAAATTCTTCTCTAACTATATATTTAGTAATAATAGAAGTATGTAACCCTTTAAGAATATCTTCTTTTTAAAAAAGTATTATTATCATTTGAATTGTTCCTATTTATGAGACCCATTGTGATCATTTAATACATGTATGAAATATGTAATAATCAAATATGCAGTAAGCATTTCTATGCTGTTAGTTTTATTGTTTTGATTAACCTGTAATAAATGTATGTAATTATTATGTGTAGCATAATACTTCAATATGTTTACATAATGAATACAAGTGTTTCTTTCCTATACAAGGCATGACATTAGGCTTTGTCCTTAGAACAGGAGAAATGGTGCAAAACAGGCTTTTCTTCCCATTTCCACTGCACTGCAGTTGGGTTTTTCTTCCTTTCTCCTGAATTACCTCTGATATCAGCTATTATGTGTGAAAACATCCAGTATCTCTCAGCCTCAACTGAATTCAGAGTGTCCAGTACTTCAGGGAGGTTACAGTTCCAGGCCCAGCCTGCTTACCCCCTCACCATGTCCTTTCTGATGCAGGCATTGCACCTGCTGGGCTTTGTGCTGCTTTTTCAGCAAGTGGACTTTTGAGACCACGATTCTCTCTCTGCATCCTGCTGCCAGTGCTCAACTTCTGCAAAGCATGATATCTCCAGGACAGTGCTCCTTCAGTTTCCAGATCTCTCTGAATTTGTCCCCTACAGACCAGTCTATCTGTGTTGAGTTCCATTTCTCAAGCACTGAGACTTTGCAAGCTGTGACTTTCTTTAGCACCTGTTACAGGTGCAACAAACGATATCAGCATTTTACTAAAGAAACAGATATTAAGCAAGACATACAAACAAGAAATTATAAGACTGGCTTATGATTGTCAGCCACGGAGTTCAATGAGCAACCTTGCAGAGGGAATCTGCACACTGGAGGCTGAAGGTTTCAGTCCAAGGTCTGGAGTTTACTGCAGGTCCGTATCAGAGGACCAATGCATCTGCAGCAGAAGACTTAACAGTTTGTGGCAGAAGGGTGAAGAGTCTACAGTGGAAGGCTGAGGGATCCAAGGTGGAAACCAGAGTCTACACTGGAAGCCAGGAGATGATATCCAATCTGAAGGCAAAGACTGGAGTTCTTCTGAAGAACAGAACCAAATCCATCCTTTCTCACTTCTCCTTTATGTTGTGCAAGTTGAGCTGCCCTAGGGTGGGTTCCCTACACCCTACAGTGCAACCTCAGCCCTAGGGTAGGTTCTCTGTATCCTAGCATGTATCATTGCTGAGCCAACTTAGTTATGCTTCTAAATTTCTCAAGTTAACTTGATCTGTCAACTATTACTTTGTCAACCTGTCCACGAGGCACATTTCTCTAACCCAATCTCCAGATACAAAGATATGCTTATAATTGCACCTAACATTACTATGCTGAATAAAAATGCAAATGTACTAATTCCCTCATCAGAATAGAAGATAATGGTAATACTGAGAAGGGCATGGTCATACTAAGAGTTGCACTAAGGGATTTCCTGCACTCCATTTATATGCTTCCTTTTCTCCATTGCAGAGTAGTAGTTCAACTTCCCCTTGATAGCATGGGGCAGTCACCTCTGACAACACAGTAGAGGCATGAGGAGATCAAAATGATCAGGTGGAAGTCTTCAATGGTGTCACTGTTGTGCTTTTGGTACAAGCCTTCTCTCCTCTGGAACTAAGACTTCTAAGCCAGCAGAACATAAAGGGATGGGAACAGGAAGCAAAAATTTTGCTAGCCGATCACTGGGAGTAATTCCCACTTCCACCCCTTGATTCCTGGACCCACAAGTCCTGGTTATGGGAAACACAGTACTGTATAGTGGATGTTAATTCAAAGCATATACAGCTTTTTGAGGTACTTTACCCCAGCCAAGCAAGCTATTGCCACCCTGATGGCACTGCAACTATATCTTCAAAAGACCATTCTACCTTCCTATCAAGCCCTCCACTTCTGGATGATGAGGAACATCATAAGATCAATAAATTTCATAAGCATAAGCACTTTGCCTCACTGCTTTGGCTGTAAAATGTGTTCTTTGGTCAGAGGCAATGCTTTGGAATTCCACGATGGTGGATAAGGTATTCTGTGGGGCCAAGGATGATAGTTTTGGCAGAAGCTTTATGTGCAGCGAAGGCAAATCCTTATCCAAAACACATGCCTATGCCAGAGAGGACAAATAACAGTCCCTTCAATGATGATGGAACTGGTCCAATATAATCAACCTGTCAGCAGGTCACAGGTTGATTTTCCTGAGGCATGGTGCCACATCAGGGACTCAGTGTTGGTCTTTTCTGCTGGCATATTGGGCATTTATCAGTGATGGTAGCCAGATCAGCCTTGGTGAGTGGGAGTCTATGTTGCTGAGCTCTTGGATAACCTCCACCCCTGCCACCATGGCCACTCTGTTCATGGGCCCAGTGGATAATGACAGAGATGGCTGAAGAAGGGGGTTGGCCATTATCCACAGAATGGGTCACTTTATCCGTTTGATTTTTAAAATCCTCTTCTACTGAGGTCACCTTTTGGTGAGTGTTCACACGAGAAACACATATCTTTAAGTCCTTTGCCTATATGGAGAGGTCTATCTATATACCTCTTCCCCAAATATCTTTGTCACCAATTTTTCCAGTTATGTTCCTTCCTTCCAAGGCCTATGAATCAGTATACAGTCACATATCTGGCCATTCCTTCCAGGCAAAATGTACTACCAAGTGCACTGCCCAAAGTTCTGCCCACTTTGACAGTTTCTCTTCACCACTGTCCTTTACAGACGTCCCAGAAAAGGGCTGCAGTGCTGCAGCTGTCCATTGAGGGTGATGCCTGCATAACTTGTAGAGTCGTCTATAAACCAGGCCCTCGCCTTCTCATCCTCTGAAGTTGATCATATGGTAGACCCCACAAGACTACAGATTCATGCTGGGAAACAGAAGGCAATATAGCAAGCATAGCAGCCATCGGTATCTGGGCAACTTACTTATAATTTACTTGTACCCTCTGGATTTTCCCTGGATCAATCATGAATATACAATTTCCATTTAATGATAGACTGTTGCAGTGTATCTCCAACTTTATGACTCTGTGGATCAGAAAACGCCCAGGTCATGATGGGCAACTCAGGTGGCATGGTGATCTGGTGTCCCATGGTCAAGTGTTTATTTTCCACTAAAGTACAGTAGCAAGTCAAGTAGTGTTTTTCACAAGGAGAGTAGCTGTCTGCAGATAATGGCAGAGCCTTGCTCCAAACTCCTAAAGGCCTCTGCTGCAACTCACCTATGTAGGCCTGCCAGAGAATACAAACATCTCTATCTACCACTGACAACTCAGTACCATTGGATCAGCTGGATCAAGCGGCCCCAGTGGGAGAACAGCCAACATAGTAGACTGGACCTGTTGCAGAGCCATTTTTTGTTCTGGGCCCCACTCCCTCCAGGAATGCGAGACTATTCTTGGTTTACTATGTTACCATGCAAAGGTAACTCCAACGGCTTCTATTTGGCGTTTATTACCATAATACCCCCCACACTACAGGTTATGGGACCAATGTGGGAATTCTGTTAAGTACTAAGTACATCTAGCCCAATGATACATTCAAAACAGGGGAAATGACTATAGGATGCATTCGAGGACCTATTGGACCCAATGTGAGTCGGACTTTTGCCAAAATCCCATTGATCACTTGACCTCCCTAGATCTCAACTCTTACTGGAGGGCCACGATGATGTTTTAGATCCCCTGGAATCAGTGTTAGTTCACAACCAGTGTCCAGTAGTCTCCAAAATGCCTGATCATTTCCTTTTCCCAATGTACAGTCACTCAGCCAAAAAGCCTTAGATCTTTCTGGGGAAGGATGCGAGAAAGATTGACTAAAGTTTTAGCACATCAAGATCTTTCCCTAAGGGGAAACCAGCCTTCCCTCAATGAAGGGGTTCTGGGTTTGTAAACTGGCTTAATCTGGGAACTGATTGAGGGGCCATCATTCCCTGTTACCATGATTTAAAGCAGCTTTCTGTTCATTAACCCTTAAATTTTTCAATTACATAAATCTAGTAAAAAGTTTATAGGTTTCCTATCTATCTCACTTCTGGGAACACTGCGGCTGATTAGGCAATGCCATAGGTTTTTATGTGTCAGATTATTCTCATCATTGCCCTGTTTCTGCTGTCCATTATGGTGAGTACATGGACTCTGCCTTTGGTGATTAAGAGCTGCCACTTGACTTTTGCCACTCTGGGATCCAAACAAGCCTACTGTCCTTAAAACTTCTGTCGAATAACTCCACCATAAGGACTGTCATACAGAGAAATGCAGTGACAGGGCTCTTCAGTGACGCTGGTGCTCCCCTCACAAATCTGTTTCTCAAGGTGTTAGTGAGGGTATATTTTTCTCAATAATCCCACCGTGGAGGATTAGGTTTAACTTGACAGATCCACTCCAGCATTCCCATTCCCTAAACCTGTGAATCCCCTGATCAACAGTAAACCATGAACTATCAGGCATCTCTAACTCATTTACAGTGGGCCATCTTGTGAGCCATGCGTCTGCCAACCAGCCAAATAAACCACTAATACCTTCTTTCCTCCATGAGTTACAACATTAAATTCAGAATCCCAGCTTAAAGGGTCCATATCAACAAATTCAGTCTGATCTAGGTATATATTTTTGCCACCATTAACACATACTCATAAAATCCATTCCCACACTTGTTGATTTGGCCTCTGCTTATAAGAGTTAGAAAAATCAAGAAGTTCTTTGGGAGAGTCATGCACCTCCCCATGAGTCACACTATGTGCCACATCCATAGGAGTCTCCTGCAGTTTGAGCCTGGTTATGGGTCTAGAGGCAAAATGACTGGAAATGTGGGACCTGAGGAGTGTAAGCATTATCCTGCTTGATCAACAGAGGATTAGTTTCCCCAGGTATACAAGAGAGGCCAACACTGCTTGGGGTGAATGGGAGGGGGTGCCTCTGGCACTACTGTGAGTGGGGAAATCTCTTCCTCTTGCAAAATAAGCTCATTAGCATCTAGAAAGTCAATATCCTCAGCTTCCTTAGGATCTTCCCACATATCGCCCCCTAGTTTATGAGATCTCATTCTTCCCTGATCAGCGCCCTCACCTTTGCTTCAGATACCCTTTGAGGCTGAGGGTTAAATTTACATTGTAGTTGAGCCAATCAAATTATGAGGGACTGCAATCTCAGCTTTGTGGCTAAAATAGAAGAGATTTTCTTTCAAGACACATTTAGAAAATTGCAAATTTTTATCTATATCTGGAGCTGGGAATTTGAATCTTTGAGCTCCTTATTTTCCTTTATTAATTTTTCCTCATAACAAGAGGATTGTAAGCTTCCTATGGATGTTTTGAGCTCATTGTTGTCCTTCACTACTCAGTTTTAGGGATGCCAAGGTGAAAAATTAGCATCATTATATTCCCTACTCCACCAAATACATTAGAATCTTTCATGTACAGAGTTGCTAAATTCCTGACATCTCACAAGTGGGGAATTAGGATAATCATGGCATATTAAACAGTTTAGACCAAAGATTATCAGTATTTACAGAATTAGGAGATGCCGTGGTATCTTTAGGTCTCATCAAATTAGAAAGCCAACTCCAGGAATGCCTAAAGCCATTAAAGAATTTCATTACTATATTTTTTTCCTCTAGAGCTACTTCCAGTGTCAAAAAGTCCTGATGTCAAACAGCGTTTTACTAGAGAAACAGGATATAACAAATAAACACAAATGAATAAGAAATTAAAAGACTGGCTTATGAGTTGGATCAGAAAGTGTGGCGAAGGAGGGTGTCTGCACACTGGAGGCCGAAGATTTTAGTCCAAGTTCTGCAGTTCATTTGAAGGCCCCATGCAAGTCTGCATCAGGATGCTGACGGGTCTGGATTGGAAGGCTAAAGGGTCTGGAGTGGAAGCCCAAGAGTCGGCGCCGGAGGCCAGAAGGTGACGTCCAAGCTGAAAGTGAAGACCGTAGCTCCTCCAAAGAGCAGAAGCAGCTCCGTCCTTCCCCATTTTCCCCTTATGCTGTTAAGGTGATGAGTCACTTTAGGGTGGTTCTCTACACCCTAGGGTGAAGATAGCCACTCTAGGTCAGGTCCTCTACACCCTGGGTGCAGAATTCCTGAGATCATTTAGTTAAGCTTCTAAACTTCTCAAGTTGACACAGTGGATCAATAATTACAACAACACTCATCAGCTTCTATTGACATCATCTCCAATGCCTTGTAGCAGAACCTGAGAAAGCACATTTATATGAATGGCCTCCCCAGAACCCTAGAAAGATTTTCAATAAATCTTGCAAGGACAGTGTCTCAGGGATTTCTCTGCCACGCACTGAGTGCAGATATGCCCTCTAAGGAGAAGACTTGTTCTTGCTTCTCACCTCAAGGGGAGGTCTAGAGAACTACTGAGAGGAAAATTAACACCTACATAGAAATTGAAAAGACAGAACACAACCCAGAAAAGAGAAGGGACAATTTGCATTTACTTCCTTATTTTTAGCTTTTGGCTAGTGACATGGGAAGACCAAATCTGCAGAGACAAAGTGAAAATGGAGAGCCCCAGAAGGCTTCAGAGAGAAATGCAGCCCGGAAGTTGAAAGTCACAGAATTGGTACCCTTAGGCCAATGCTACTCTCTGTAGGATCTGGGGTCTGCTTTCTTCATCTTTCAATGTGAGTATCTTAAAGAGGAAAACTGAGGAGAAATATAAGAGAAAAGGAAAATAGGGAGCAAAAAGCAAAAGAAAGCAAATACAGAGAGAAGAAAAATAAAGAAATATTAAAGAGAGAAAAATTAAAAAGGAGATGAGGAACAAATAAAGGAAGAAAGTAAGTAAAAGAGATTCTGGGGTCTGATTTCTGGAAGGATCTGAGGTCTGCTTTCTTTATCTCCAAACATGTGTGGGAATGCTTCTTGACTGTTGGCAATGACCCAAAATTGTGGAACCAGAAGAAAACAATATGTTTGCAATCAGAGAAATTTATTATCTTTTTCCTTTTCTTTATTGTTTTTGAAATTTTGAAAGTGTGCATTGATTTTAGTAATTTCTTTCCTTTTTGTCTTCATTCCTTTCCTCTGTGCTTCTTCAACAGTTTGTTGGGTCATGGGGGAATTTTTTGTTTTCATTTTGCTTGCTTCTTATCACTTTTACTCACTTTTTTCCTATGTCCTTTCCTCACCTCCTTTTAATTTTTCTCTTTTTATTGTTTCTGTCTTATTTTTCTTCTGTATATAATTGCTTTTTTTCTTTTTTCTCCCTATTTTCCTTTCTCTTATATTTCTCATCAGTTTTTCCTCTTTCACCTATTTCTAGAAACATCCTTGTACTCCTCTATAGGATCTTTTGTATCCCTTCTCTCTTGTCTTTCACTTCTCACAGAGTTTAGTATTCCACAGTTTTCCTCTTGTATGCCCCCATTCCCAAACCCTATATATTTAATAGTATAACCATAGAGATCCGTTTGAGTTTTGACAGTAAACTCCATAAAGTCACTGATGAATTATTTTCTACCATTAGCAGAGATATTGCTGACACATTTAGTACATATTAGCTACATTGTCTTAATGTACACACCGTAATTGCAGATTTCTTGTTTAGGAGTAAGAGTACAAACTTGGTTCTTTTGGTGTGTTAATACCCAATTTGTATTGAATAATACAATAGATACATTTGATATTGAAATTGTCAGATAACTGTTGCTATTTATTTGTAAATCAACACTCAGATTACCTTTGTGACATTAACAATAGTAGTGTTATTGTGTTTGTTGGGATAATTACACTGCATTCTCCTCTCCCGAGATCTGGAGTTCTTGGCAAAGGATTATAGATACCGTACCCAAAGTGCATCACTGAAAAAAAAACTAAAGTGATATCTATACTAGCAACAAAATCTTTAGCCTATAAGCATCCACAAATCTCAAAAGAAAACAAAATGACAAAAATGTGAGAAGCAAGGCAGAAAAATGCTTCCCAAAACACCCAACTTCCTGGAAATAAATCCAGAAGGTACTGTCAGGGCCAGGGATACAGCTCAGCAGCTCAGGTCCTACCAGAAGCTACTGTGGGGAAGAATAGAATAAGCCACACACCGAAAGTAGTTGAAAGGATAGCCTTCTAAAAGGTTAGAAAAACAGATCAAAGAAGTACTCATTGGGATCACAGAAAATATAGTTAAACAGACAATATAAGTAATAATGAAAAGGATTCAGGAGCTTTCAGAAGACACTAATAAAAAGCTAGATGAGCTAAACAAAATTATATAAAACATGACTGACCAGTTTGACAAATAATTAAGCTCCATGAAAATGCTTCCATCAGAAATCCAGGTGATTATAAACTGACTAGAAGTGTGGGCAGCCAGACCAACCAGTGTGAGGACAGAATTTTAGAACTAGAAGGATGCCTTCAAAGCTCAGCTATTCAAAGATACCTTAGAAACAAAACGATATGAAAAATGGATCCAACAGCTGCTAGATGATGCAAAGAAGACTAAACTAAAAATAACTGAAATAAGTAAAAAATCAGAAATTGAGTAAAAACTTGTTCACAGAAATAATAGTAGCAAACTTCCCAAATGTAGAGAGAAATAAACATACAAGTAAGTGAGGCATATGGAACCCCAAATAGCCATGACAAAAAGAGAACTTCTCCACATGATGTATTACATTCAATATATCAAAAGCCTATCACAAGGACAAAATCTTAAAAGCTATCAGCTATAAAGAAAGACAAATCACATACAAAATTAAGCTCTTTAGAATTATAGCACACTTCTCTACACAAAACTTAAAGGCCAGGAGGGTTTGGATCAAAGGACTTCAAGCTTTAAAAGAACCTTTTCACAACCTTGGCTTATGCAACCTGCAAAACTTTCCTTCAAAATTGATAGAGAAGTTATTTTTGTGACAAAGAATACCCCAAGAAATTCATAACCACCAAACCAGCATTACAAAAAATTCTCAAGGATATCCTAGAAAAAGACAGTGAAGTCAACAATATCAGTAAATCAAAAAGACTGAATTCACCTGGTGGAATGAACAGCTAAGCAAAAGGGAAAATATAAGGACATTAACAACAGGGAAATAACTCATTGACAAGAACAAGTCAGTGTCTCTCAGAAATAACCCTCAATGTGAACAGACTCAAGTTCCTATTAAAAGGCACAGTTTGGCAGAATGGGTGGAGAAATAAACACCAGTGATATATAGCATATAAGAAACACATTTAATTTGAAAAAAAGCTTGTACATTATAAATCAAGGGATGGAAAACAGTGTTCCATGAAATGAGAACCCATAAATAACCAAGAGCCACTCTGCTCATTTCAAAGTGGATTTCAAGCCAACACAAATGAGAAGAGACAAAGAAAATCACTATATGTTAACAAAGGAAACAACACAACACAAAGAGATAACAGTTATAAACATGTTCACACTAAACATCAGCACAACCTACCTCATAGAACAAACACTAATGGACATAAAAATCAGATTACCACTAATACAATTGCAATAGGGACCTCAAAACACGACTGTCACTAATGGACAGCTCAGCCAGACAAAAAAATCAACAAAGAAATAACAGAATAGACCCAGTTCTTCAAACAAATGGACAGTGTTCCATCCAACAATAACAGTGCATGCATTCTTCTCAGGAGCACATAGGACTGTCTCTAAAATAGACCACATACTAGCCTATAAAGCATGCTTAAATATTTGCAAAAGAATCAAAGTTGTCCTTGCATATTATCAGAGCATAGTGCAATGAAACTAGAAACCAGCGGCAAAAGACATCACAGAAATATACAAACACATGGGAACTAGATGACCATCTCAAATAACCAATGAGTAACAAATGAAATTAAAGAAGAAATTAGTTCTTGCTATCAAACAATAATGCCAGCATGACCTACTGGGACATATGGGACTCAATGAAAGCAGTAGAAAGAAAGAAGATTATAGTGATGCATTCCCAAATCAGAAAAACAGTGCAAGTTCAAATAAATAACCTAATGATGCATGTCAAGGTCCTAGAAAAACAAGAACAATCCCAACCCAAAGCTAATATAAGGGAGGAAATTATAAAGGTCAGAGCAAAAATCAATGAAATTACAACTACAAAACATTGCAAAGAATTAATAAATTGAAAAGTTGGTTTCTTCAAAGCATAAATAAAATACACAAACCTTATCAAAATAAGTCAACCTTATCAAAATAAAGAAAGAAAAGACCCGAACACATACAATTGGAAATTAAAGAACTAAAATTACAATGGAGTCTGCTGAAATCCAGAACATCAGCAACTACTTTGAGAACTTCTACTCCAATAAGGTGGAAAATTCAAAAACAAGGGGTAAATTTCTAGATACATGTGAACTACCAAAACTGAGCCAACTATATATCAAAATCCTTAATAATTGCATTTCAGTTAATGAAATTTGAAAAGTGATAAACTACCAACTAAAAGCCCAGATCTTAGTGAATTCATTGCTGAATTCTTCAAGAACTTTAGAGATCTGACACCAATGTTCTTCTAACTCTTTAATGAAATTGAAAGGGAATTAGTGCTTACAAACTCATTCCCAGAAACAAACATTATCCTGATTACTGACTCCAAAGTCAGAAAAGAACTCAACTACAAAACTACAGGCTAATGTCTTTAATAAACACACACAAAAAAACTCTCAAGATATTGGCTAACAGAATGTAGAAAATCATCAAAAGCTCAAACACCATGACCAAGTAGGATGTAGGAATTGTTCAACATTTGCAAATCAACACCACATAAACAGAACTAAGGAAAACAATGACATGATCATTTCTATAGATATAGAGAAAGCATTTGACAAAATCCAATATCCATTCATGTAAACAAAGTAATAATAACTATGGAAAAACAGATACAGAATGTTTTATCTCAATTTGATGAAAGGCATCTATGACAACCCAAAGTCCAGCATCATACTAAGTGAGAAGATGCAGAAAGATTTCCCTCTAAAAGCAGGAATAAGACAAGGCTGTCCACTATGACAAATCCTGTCCAATATAGTTATCAGAACATTAGCTAGAGCAATTGGACAAGAGAAATAATAAAAAGAGATATGGATAGAAAATGAAGAAGATACATTATTATTATTTGAAGATTACATGATCCTCTACATAAAAGACTCCTCAAATCCAGGAAGTCATTCCCAGAATTTATCACCAAATTCAATAGCACAGCAGAATACAAAGTTAACACTCAAAAATTAATACCATTCCTATACACCAATAACAAATGCACCAGAGAGAAATTAGAGAAAAAATATCTTTAAAAATAGCATTAAAAACATGAAATCTATATGCATAAATCTAACCAAAGCAATGAAAACTATAGTACTATAAAAAAAGATATCAAATTGGTTATCAGAAAATGGAAAGATATCCTCTGTTCCTGGATAGAAAGAACCAGTATATTAAACTTGGCCTTACTTCCAAAATTGTTTTAAAAATGTATTGCAATCCCAATCAAGATACCAGTAGCATCACTCATAGAACTAGACAAAATAATCTTAAAATTCATATACAATCAGAAGAGACTTAGGATAGCAAAAGCAAGTCTGTGACACAAGGGCAATGTAGAGGGCATCACAGCTTGAGACTCAAATCATACTATAAAGCTACTGTGATAAAAACATCATGGTAATGACAGTAAAAGAGAATTACAGATCAATGGAATAGAATAGAGGTTGCACAAGCAACTCCAGACATGCTGGACTTTTATCTTCGACAAAGGAGCTGTCTTGGTTACTTTTCTCTTGTTGCTGAGACAAGATACCCAACATGCCAAATGAAGAAAGGAAAGGTTTATTTAGCTTACAGTTTGTGGAGGTCTCAGTCCATACTTGGCTGGCACAGAGGCTGAGTGGCACATGGCAGAGGGTAAACTGTTCAGGGCAGCAGAGCACAGCAAAACAGCCAGCAAAAGGGAGGAATGGCTGCAAGAAGCCTCTCTCCTTCCCTTGTAAACAGCCTACCCCCACCCAGGGGGTGTGTAGGTCTCACACAGTCTCCATGCCCTCGGCTTCCACAGGTTCAGGATGTGTACAAAGTAAGCACCCTGGCTTCCTGCTGAATCACTCAGTTAAAACTTCAGACTCCCCAAGTTGACACAATGTATCAACCATAACAGGAGCCAAATCCTTTTTTGGAGGAAAAATAATGTCTTGAACAAATAGTACTGGGAAAACTAGTTACCCACATAGTTTTGAACATAGACCCATGAACTAGACTAAAATCAAAATAGGTCAAAGATCTAAATATTACAACTGAAACAGTCTGCTAGAAAACAAAATAGGTAAAACTCTTGAGGATATAGGTGTAGGAAAGACTTTCTGAATAGAATCCCTGTTACATAAGAAACAATGCCAAGAATCAACAAATAAGATCACACAAAATTAAAAGTCTTGCACAGCAAGGTAAATCAGCAACAGAGTAAAGAAACAATCTATACAATGAGGAAATTTTTGCCAGCTGCTCCTCAAAAGACTACTATGTAGACTATATAGAGAACTCAATAAATCCAGACTACTCAAATTCAAGCACTCAATCCAAAAAACAGGCATCTGAAGTTAAAACACACTTCTCAGATGAAGAAATACAAATGGTCAATGAGTACATGAAAAAATGTTCAACATCACTAGTTACTCAAGAAATGCAAATTAAAACACTAAGGATCCATGTCACTCCAGAAAGAGTAACCATCCTAAAGAAATCAACTAATAACCAATGCCAGCAAGGCTGTGGGAGAAAAGGAACACTTCTTCATTGTTGGTTTGAGTGTGCAAATTCTACAGAAATCAGCGTGGAGATTCCTCAAAAAACTAAACCTTGAGGTTCCACTTGACCCAACTATTTCCCTGGTAAGAATCTTCCCAACAGAGTTAAAGACATCATTCTATAGTGATGTATGCATACCCACGTCTATAGAGGCAAAACTGCTAAGAGCTAAATCTTGGAAGTAACCTATATGTCCACCATCAGATAACTGGATAAAGAAAATGTGACATTTACACACAATGGAATGCTGCACTGACATAAAGAAGGATAAACTTCAGTCATTTGTAGGAAAACGTATGCACCTTGCAACTATAATGTTAAGTGAAGTAAATCAAACACAGGATAATAAATATAGCATGGTCTGTCTCATATGAGAAACTCAATATATAAATAAAGTGCAAAATTAAAGACAGACAATAGGAAAAAAGCGTGTAACTAGTGTAATTCAGCATGGACAATGTGTCTAAAAGTACACCATGATTTAGATAGTTGTCTTATGTTTTGTAAAGGTTTTTGGTCTGTTAGCATAACTGTTAATCTGTACATAGGATAATTAACTTTATAAGGACCTATAAAATAAATATTTGAATCTGATGTTGGAAAAAAGTGTAGAGGTGGAGAGGAAGGGGTTTTTTAAAAGGAACTGAGATGTGTTATGTACACGTACCAGCTCCTGAGGACAAATGTCATCACTTTGTACTGCAAATATATACTGCTAAAAATAAAGAATTTTTAAAAATTCTAATGTTTAGGCTAAATATTTAGAAATTTTGAAAATGTTCATTATTTAGGGAAAGAGGTTATTTCCTTTTAAAAGTGCTAAATGTTTTGCATAACATTCTGAAGACATGATCTGACGAGGTACTCCAGACTTCAGAGCCAGACGACAGACCCAAATATATTTTATTGCTGTCCTGCCCCTTTTCCTACTAGAACTTAGAGCTACTGTGTTATAATCCCACTCAAATGCAGGTCTGAAGGGCAGAGTGAAAAATATTAAGCTACTTGAGTAACTATGTACTTAGAATATAAAACAAAACTGGAATGCACAGACATTCACATCTTATGTACCGATAAATGCCACTGGAGGGCCAACGTAATAGAGCAGCCATGCAGAAATGGGGGCACAGAGTGGCCCATCCTAAGGACACCAGTCTTCTTCACCAGCCACGTCCTGACTTTATTCAATGGGCATATGCATGACCTGACTAAGGCATGTTTTGGTATAAGGAAGGCAAACACAGGTGCAACCCTGTGATCTGATCTAGCACCCTTCACTGCCAAACGCCAAAGCTGTCAGCAAAGAGCTCAGGCCAGTTCCACGCCCCCAGTGTCAGTCTGTCTGGCAGGCCTAGTTAGCTACCTGTACCTGGCTGATAGTGTTGCACATCCATCATCACAGCATGCAGTGCTCACACACTCTCTTGTCATAGATTGTCACCTCTGCCTGCAGCACTTCTGCCACACCGTTATTTCTGGACTTTCCACAGCAAGGAACTTACTTTTTATCCACACTCATCCATAACAAGTTGAACACTGCTCCCAGGAGCATTTTTTTCTTGGCAGTTCTGGTTTGCATTTCTCGGGGGATCAAGCACATGCTATGATCAAAATTCTCTAGCTGAGAGTGTGGTAGAGGACAGTAAAATACAGTGTCTGCTGGACATACATATCAGTCTTCTAACATTATTTTTCTATTAATGTGGGTTAAAAGAATTTTTAAAAGATGCATAAAAATTAAAACCATTACTGGTGCTGTAAACGATATGTAATTAAACACTTTAAAACTTTAGAATTCCTAGAAGCTCTTCAGTACGTAAGTCGCCCACAGAACAAAAGGTGAGACAAACAGGAGAGCTGCATTTCCACATTCGCCCGTGCTGTCACCAAAGATATTCAAATATTAAGTCCTCTCTCACATCGTTCTTTTGAGGTTTACTGTTGAAATTTGCGCTTCTTGAGGTAATTCCTGTTTTCCCAAACCCTATCCTAAGTTTTGGCAAACTTTGAGGATCTTATGCTTCATTATTTCTGATCTCTTGAATGCTGTGGCAAATCAGACGGCAAAGGCATGAAGGAAGGTTGCCGAAATGGATGGGTACGTCCATAAATTCCTCTTCCACGGCCTTTGTAAGAGGCGTTTCCAGGCCCCCACCTAATTTTAACAGGAACAGAAACCCCAAGTATAATAATTTTCTTAGGGTCTTACACGGTCAGCTCCAGGTAGAAAGTGGAAGAACTGGATAATTGCTCTAGGCTTCCGTCTAGTTCTCACTACTGCACGGTATCCCCAACACATACAGGAACCTGAGTCCCCCTCTGAAAAATATTCCTTCGGAGGCAGGGGATATTGCTCAGCAGCGTAGCCCCTATGTGGAAGCACAAGGTAGTGAGTTCAATACCTGGTACCAAAAACAGACAAATTCCAATGCATGTGTGTATACTGTATACTGTAACTTCCATTTCATTTTAACAAGAAAGTATACTGAAGATTTACTATTTATCTCTGCTTTTGTTTGTTGTTTCTCTTTTGGGCTTTCTTGTTTTCTGGTTGGAAAGAATTATACATCTTAATACTGCCTTAACTCATAAACTGGAGCTTTGGGGGCATATTATTTAATCTCTAAAAATCCCTTCCAGATGTCATATTTCATAATTTCATAAACAAAGCAAGCAAGAGGTAGCATAAAAATTTTCAATAAATACGTCAAAAATTCATAGTCATAATATTTGTGTGTGGCATGGTGAATTTGTTTTTAAAATATTTGTGGAATATTGATAAAGACGTTATAACATTATAGCCTCAAAATATTCTTCTTTAATTTTAAATACTTGGGAAAATTATTCTGAGAAAAAGAGTAATAAAACATTTCTATTTTAAACATATGCCCAGTTACTATTAATGGAAGAGAAATAAAGACAAAAAAACACTAAATTTTTCTTCTTAGAAAAATCTTCTATATACTGATCCACAGTGGCAACTGGGACAAAGGAGAGTAATGAGCACCTCGTTATCCCTTTGGTTCTTAACTACAAAGACAATATTGCAGCGCTCAGTATTTGTTCTTCAGCTAATAATTCAAGAAACTGAGTACACTGTATTCTTGCCAATAAATCCTCTCAATAGAAAAGCTGTTCTCAGAATGAGAGCTTCCTGGTGAAGTAGCACAGCACTGGTATTAGGAGATATAAGGTCTGGTTCTCATTCTACCAATTAATAATGTTAGTCCTCTGGGCCTCTTTTCATTATTAATACAATAGAGATAGTAACACCACTTACTGCATAGCATTCTTGTGACAGTCCAAAGACAGTGTATGTGAAGCACCGAGAAGCCGCAGTGAGAATCAGTTGTTACAACTGAGCATAAACCCGTGAGGCAGGACTCTCCTGTGGACTCTCCTATTCAGGCCTGTAGGCTATGCAATCCATCACAGTAAAATGGAAATGACAAAAGTGACTTTGGTTTGGTTGGTAATATTCACATTCTGAGCCTGAATTTACAGCAAGAAAGAGAAGGAAAAGAGAGTAATTTCTCAGTATTCAGAAGAAGAACCTAATAGAATGACCACGTGCTGTAGTTTCTCTACTGATCTGCTGTAATTATTAATAGTGTACTGTTTTGTTGTTGGCCTACAAATTACATAGCAAGCATGGTGTGCAAACAGGTAGCAGTAATAAGGTGAACACAGCATTAGTAACAAACCACCCAATGCGCTGGGTACATAAGGTGTCCTTAGCCCTCACTCCTCAACTCATTTCTGCAGAGAGAGATGAGAACACCATAACACAATCATTACTGGTGCTGTTTATCAAAAAGATTGACTAATGTGACCGAGGCTTCTAATGGTCCACCAAAGTCAACTTACGCTTCTTGCTTGGAAATTAGAATTGTAGCTAGGACAGGGGGGCTAGCCAAGGAATAGACTTTCTTGTATCCCTATTGTCAAGTGTTGCCATTTGGCTGAGTTATTATTAAAGGAATGTTAAGTAACATGATGTATGTCACTGTCATATGATCCAACAACTTTACCACTGATACATATGTCTAAAACAGACAAAATCATTACAGGAAAAAGATACTCATGCTGCCATGTTATTGCAATATTATCCAGAACAGGTGAAATATGGAATCAACGCAGCCGCCCTTCAGGGAACGAATGGACAAAGAAAATGGGTTATTTATGCACAATAGAATATTATTCACTGTAAAAAGAATGAAATCTTGTCCAACTGTAATAACCAGTCATATGACTTTAGAGACTTTAAGTAGAACTCTCATCAAAATCAAGCGTACAAAGCATGAATATTCAATAGAATGATGTTGGGAAAATCTTTGGAAAAGCCCATTCAAGTGCTATGAGTTTTACATCTTGAGAAGAGGTTGGGTGAAAGGGTGCCTCCTTCTTCCCCTAAAGTATATTAAGAAAGCCTACACTGACAGAGTTTGGCTTGTATTCTCTGTAGTTTAAAAGTCCAGATGAATGACACGGGAGAAATATTAACTAGACATGAGCCAGCTGGTTCTTTTCTTTGAGAATAGATATCTAAGCTTTTCAGAGAAAAAAGAAAACACAAGCCCTTTTTTCCCCAAAAAAACTAGATATGTGCCACAACGTACAGAAAGCTGACTTCACGATAAGCTTCATCCTAAAAAAACTGTCGGTGTGAAAGGCCAAATGGTCTCCCAGCGTGAGAATGTGCCTGGAGGGCACACGCAGGAAACAGAGAACTAGAAAAAGTGCAAACGCCAGAGGAACGGTGTGCGTATTAGATTTACAGCCAAAGGGACCCTCCGAGGAGTTTCCAAAGAATTTAGGAAAAATTAACTGTATGTATTATCTACGCCTACAGAAAATGGTAGCATCTTCCAACCCACATTAGTCAAGTAAGAACTTCCTGCCTTCTTTTTCCTTGTCTTCCTCCATTTTATTGCCAGGTTAGAAAAAGCAGCTTGTTAAGTGAGAAAGTAGCCTACAAAGAAAAAGAACCCAACTTGTGTTACTCTAGAGAGAAGGAAGTCTACAGCCCTTCCCTTTGACATGGACTAAACAGTCTACCTTTTAATTAAAGAAACTATTAGGGTTTCTGTTGCCTTAGAGAATCCAGAAACCTCCTAGGGCTTTATTATTGGTTGAATCATGTACTAAAATATATTTTATGCTGAAATCCTAATTCTCAGGATCTACTAATGCTGTCTTGTTTAGAAACAGCGTCTGCACAAATGCAAATAAGTTCAGAAGGGATCATTAAGGTGAGTTCCAACTGAACTAGAGGATGGCATGTCTTTATAAGGAGATTCACCATGCAAAGACACACACAGGACCACTAACAGAAAAGCATTTTCTTTCATGGAGAGAATTAAACATGGCTGGACAGAATGAAATCTGAGGAAGTTGGATGAAAGAGAATGGTGAGATGGAATAGTAGATCAGGAATGTTTTATACGGGGGATAGACTAGTCTCAGAAAGGACTAATAAGGAAAACAGGCTCAGCCTGGGGATGGGCTGTTGTTCAAGGGCTAAGGGAAGAGGAGAAATTTAACCAGTTCTTGGTTCAGATTTAAAAGTAGAGACCAACCTGTTCAACCAATAATTTATGATGTAAAGAATGCAGATTTGATGGTCTGTATCTTTCACTGAAAGGTAATTGAGAGGCAATCACAAGACTTACCTCATTACATGGAGGAGGATGGATCTTTATAATAAGCCAGTTTCCAGAGCACGAGAATGGGAGGATTTATGTTATTATTATTTCCCAGGAGCACAGAGCTCAGATAAAATTCCACATTGTCATTGTGGCTGTGTCTTATTTCAGTGAACTTTAGTTTTCTGTTTCACAGATACTACTCATTTTTAAACCAACTGTGGGAATGTGGTAACCCTGCAGTGAAAAAGTCTGTCAGTGCCACTGTACCAAAAGCATGTGTACAGTTTGTGTCTCTGTCATATTTGGGTAATCCTCATGTTACTTCAAACTTCTTTGTTCATTGTTATTACTGGTGTGTTATAGCTTGCGTCTGCATGTTTCCCCAAGTCCTCATGCAGTCATGGGGTGGGATTCTGGGTATTTGACTGATCCATAGTCCAATGCTAGGATTACGGGCAAAAGTGCTACTCTTGCCCTGAGGTGGATAGTTTGCATATGTAAGGGAGAGAAAGAGGCTGCCTGCTGCCCCTCTTTCCTCTTGCTCTAGTGCCTTTGCTGTCTTCTGCCACCATGCCCAGTTGCACTCTGTGGTGTAGCCAGCCCAGTATGGACTGAAACCTCCACAAACTGTGAGCTAAATGAACCTTGCCTCCCTTAATTCTGGGTGTCGGGGATTTTGTCTCAACAACATAAGAAAAGCAACCAAGACAAGGTGTTAGGGTGACCTGTTATCAGAGATATTTGATATTTTGGATATTAGTGTTGCAGTCATTTGGGGAATTTTATAAGCCACATCCATATAAGAAAGCCAATTTAATCAATAAATGTTTGTGTAGTCTCTCTATTTCACTTTCTGGCCTTTCCCCTCATCTTTCTCCTTCTCTCTGGGTCTCCCTATTTCCTGAGAAAAAATAATAATGAAACTGGGCCAAATAATAGCCCTAAAATCAGGACTGGAGATTTAGCTCAGTGGTAGAATGCTTGTCTAGCAAGTGGGAGACTGTGTTCAATCCTCAGCATCAAAATATTAAAACTAAAAAAGAAGCCCTAAAATGACATTTAACTGTTCAAGTAAAAGGAGAAGTAGCATCTCTCTCACTTTAAATCAAAAGCTAGAAATGATCAAGCTTGGTGAGAAATGCATGTTAAAATTCAAAATAGGCTGAAAGTTAGGCCTCTTGTGTCAGTTAGACACATTAGGTATGCCAAAAACTACTCTTAAAAGAAGCTAAAAGTGCTACTAGAGTGAAAACATTAATGTTAAGAAGCAAAACAGCTTTACTGACGATACAGAGGAATAGTGGTCTGGTAGGAGACCAAATCAGTCGCTATATTCCTTTAAACTCAAGTCTAATCCAGAAAAAGGCTCTAACTCCTTGCACTTCTGTGAGAAGGTGAGGATGCAGCAGAAGAAATGCTTGAAGCTTAGCAGAGACTGCGTCTCAGGGTTTAAGGAAAGAAATGCTCTGAACCATGCGAGTACAGGAACAAGCACTGATACAGAAGCGGTAGGAAATCATGCAGTCTAGCTAAAGTAATTGATGAAGATGGCTACACTAAACAACAGATTTTCAATGAAATTTTTAAAACCTTATATTGGAAGAAGGTGTCATTTAGGACTTCATAACTAAAGAGGAAAAGTCAATGCCTGATTTCAAAGCTCCAAAGATGAGGCTGATTCTCTTGTTAGGAAGCAGTGCAGCTGGTGCCAACACCATTTACCGTTATAAAAATCCTAAGGCCCAGAGGTCCGTAAGAATTATACTCCATCTACTCTGCCTGTGCCCTGTAAGTGGAAAAGCAAAGTCTGAGCAACACTGTATCTGTATACAACATGGTTTATTGAATATTTCAAACCATCTGCTGAGGCATACTACATTCAAAAAAGATTCTTTTCAAAATAGTACCTGGTCACCAGGTAGCTGTTCTCTGATAAAGGTGTATAATGAGACTAAGCTTGTTTTTAATGCCTCTGAACACTACACACATTCTGCAGCCCATAGATCGGGTAGTAATTTCAATTTGCAAGTCTTATTATTTAAGAACTATGGGTTGTACTATATGTACATAACCTCCTTGCATACTGATTTCTCTGACAGTTCTGGGAAAATAAAATAAAAAACCTTCTGGAAAGGACTTAGCATTCTAGATGCCATTAAGAACACTCCAAATAGCCAACAATATATCTAAGTTGTAGAGTTTTCCTTATATGTAAAAGACCCTGGGTTTGATACCCCAGCATCACCAAAATGAAATAAAACAAAACAAAATCACAGTTCATGAGAGGAAGTCAACATTAGCAAGAATTTAGGAGAAGTTTTTGTAAGTCCATGGGGTAATCCTAGCACCAATTCCCCATAGATACTGAGAAATGTTTCTATATAAACATAGTAGATATTTTATATACTGCACAAACTGACTATAGGCAAGGTAACTCATTTAAATGTTGACCTAAATTAGACTGAAGTGTTAGAGATATACTGCAGGATAGTGGTGAATATGTTTCCTGTTTCAGTTTTGAACTTCTGATCTCTAAGAAATAGGTATTTAATCATGAGATTTAACATTTTTACATCCTCCAGCCATATTTGCTACACATTTTTGCTAAATGTAATACTACTTAGAAATACAGGAAATTAGTCTTGATTAATTACTTGTTCAAACAGCTCTGTGGCATTGAATAAAAGGTAATTAATAAGCTATAAATTGGTCTATGATGTTATGATAACTATGCAGACATTTTCATATAACCTTACACAAAACAGCACGACTCAGAACGAAGCTGCTGCTGTTATCTTGCCATGTGCTCACCCCTCTGGAACCCAGAGCTCCATTACATGAGCTTTTATGCCTACACCTTCAGCTCCCATTGAAATATTTCTTACTGGTCACTCAAATCTATTTCCTTAAACAAAACGGGCAGATTTTAAGAGAACAGTAACCTGAATTAATACAAAGGTAAGATGAAACATTTGTTTGTTTGTTTGTTTTTGTACTCTGAGTAATTAATTAATTTATTTTTTTTTTTATTTTAGAAACATAAAAGTACAAAAACATATTGACAAACAGACACCCATTATCATAGAAAATAGTACAATCACAACTAATCTATAGACAAGGTGATATGGTCTCAACAGTAGTTGTTGCTTTATCCATTGATATCTTCGAATTGTAGATGTATGGACCCATATACAGACATGCAAATTTAGTC
>PVLD010006638.1:0-98760 GCA_004027595.1 Dinomys branickii | reverse complement strand
GGGATGGATCTCCTCCCCCACTCGGTGATCTGGTCGCGAGCGCCGATATCTCACCAGTTATTGGAGTCCCTGCAGGCATGAAGGTTCCAAGGTGCCAGTCTATCCTTTGGGGCTTTCTGCGCGGCTCGCCCGACACGCGCGAAACGTGGGACCGCCGGGCGTCTCCGCCGCCAACAAGCCGATCTCTGTCGGGAGTCGCTGGAGAGCTGCGCCGGCTCGGGAGGCGGGAGGGATCGAGGCGTCCGTGCTCTCAGGGCGCTAGGACCCAGCAAATCTTTCTCTCCGCTTCCGGCGCTTGGGTCTCTTCCCGCGGCCCGCCCGACACGCGCGAAACGTGGGATTGCCGGGCGTCTCCGCCGCTAGCAAGCTGATCTCTGTCGGGTGTCGCCGGGGGGCTGCGCCGGCTCGGGAGGCGGGAGGGACCGAGCCGGCCGCGCTCCCACTGCACCTGGACCGAGCCAAGCTTCCTTCCCGCGCAGATCGTACCGGGCTCCCAGGGACTGGGGCTTTCCCACGTCTCGCCCCGGCAGGCTGGTCCGCCCTACCACATCTCCCCCGGCATCTCAGAGAAATACGCCCAGTCTAAACTTCCCAGCCGAGGTCCCGGCATTCACGCTCGCCAAGTCTGTCTCGAGCTGGTGGTGTTTATTAAGGAGGTTCGCTCCCTTGCTGCTCACCCGGTCGCCATCTTCCCTGGAACCGCCCAGGTCGCACTCTCAGTGCCCTGCCTTTGATATAATCTTCTACATTAAAAGCTAACCTTCTAACTTGGCTCATAAGCCATTTTTTCATGTATATTGCTACTGAGGAACTTTAAAAATCTGTTCCTTTCCAAGTACTTCCCAAAGGGCTGAGGATTTATGTTAGCAGCAGAGTGTGTGCCTAGCATGCACGAGCCCCTGGGTTCCATTCCCAGAAACAAAGAGGAACCAATGAAAAAGGAATAAGAAACAGAAACTATGAAGTAATCTTTAAAATTATTATCAAGACAACAGGTATAATAATAAAGGAGATCGAAAGAGAGAGACAGACAGAGAGAAAGAGACAGGGAGAGACAGACAGACAGGGACAGAGAAAACACAAATAGGAATATTATTGGATTTATGTGATTTCAACATTTGGAAAAGGAGAAAGTGAGAGTAGTACACACCCTCTGATAGTCACATGCCAAGCCCAGCACAGGAGGCACTTCAGCTGCTTGCAGGGATCCCTGATAATCTCCAGATTAAGAATGGAAACAGGAACCATAATTATAATGACATAAAGGGGATTAATTAAAATTCTGCATATGGAACACTGGATCATGAGCCTCTTCAGTCTCAGTGAATTAAAACCTGCAGCTAAGGATTTCCTCCTTTCAAATAAACACCGAATATATAAAACGTCCCACACCAAGCATGGCTTTAGGGTTCCTAATATATAAATTTGAATATTTTGAGATGTAGGAGATGTTTTGTAATTTCCAATAACCTTAGATGCCTGAGAGGAATGACATGTGAGAAGCAGAAACTAGGGTGAGTTTGTTAAATATATAAATACTCTCTCTGTTTTTGGAAACACTAATCAAATAATTTAAGAAACTACATAGCTAGTCTGTCAGTCACTTTCCTTCCAGACAAATGAAAATCATAGGAAAAAGTGTAGCTATGGGTGTATATGTGTAGTATGCTATTATCTAAAGCATGTGTAGACAGGTCTAAATTTGAGGGGCAGGGCACTGCACAACATCTGAAACTGAAGTGCACAAAAAAATTCTCTGGAGATGCTTCAGTTTTATTCCCAGTACCTCTTATCTGATTGGAGTTAGTCTAATGGCATTACGGGGAATAGTCTTTATTTAGACTCAACTGATGATTGTACATATTAATCAGATCTCTAAAATGCATTCATAATACCTAGATTAGTGCTAGCTTGAATAACCAGGTAATGTAATTAGGCCGACCATAGAGGTTCAAATGACATTGATTATTAATAAAAACAGGAGAGGATTCCTGATTGTGAGAGAAGTTAGAGAAATTTGGGAATGCATACATTATTTGATTTAATCTTTACTCTGCAAAAAGCTGGGTTGAAAATATGATTGCAGTGTCAACTTTACACATGACAGTTATGCCTCTGGTATAGGTTAAATAAATTTCTCAAGATCAGAGTAGTGACTAGAGATTTAATTTTTGGAAAGTCTAATTTTACATTTTTTTATTGAAGAGACTGTCATAATTCATCACACAAAATCAACTTTGTTATTTAGTAAGGTTAGTTTAGATTTTTTCAATGCGATGAGCCAATGCTTACTAAATACTGCCATGTGGCCAGTGTTAATGGGAATTCATGAAGCTTTGCACCACATTAAGTAACAGTGTGGATTCTGGAGCTACATTTTGTAGAACGAACTTCATTTTTTAACCTTATAATGCTTTATAATATTGGGGGAACAACTTGCTCATTTTCTGATCTGTAAAATGGATTTTTAGAAAAACCACTGCTTCATGTGGTACAAGGATTAAATAAGTCAGTACACCTAAGAACAGTGCACTGCAAAGAATGGGTATAAGATTTGAATTATTTTTATTGTCCTTTTTATTAGTAATTCAGCAACTACTTACTGGAGTAATTTTGCATACTCTCCACACCTCACAGACTAAATTGTTGACATCATCTTCACAGCATATTCCTTTATTCAGATTTTCAAAAGCCACACTTGCTAAGCTTTTACGTGATTTTTTTGGTAAAAATCTCATTGTTTTACATATTCCTTTATTTAACCTTAAAACTACAAATTGTGAAGACATTTTCTGTATTTCTGTTGGCAGCAAATCCTTATCTGACCAGAGGCTATTTAGACTCCTGGAGCAGGAGAATGTCAATACCACGTCCCAGGGAAGACAGGCTGCTGTGTTTGATTGTGCAGGGCCTGCTGGCTGTGATGTGACATTTGGTATTTGTTCGTATTTGCATCTCTGAAATTAAAAGAAATTCTGCTTAATTCCAAACACATCTAATATTCAGGGCTTTAGATAAGGAACTGTGGATGTGTGTTTCATTTACTGAGCATTTATTTATGTCAGACTGGAAATAAAATGAGACAGAATTTTAGTACAGTAGTAGAGAAAAACAGAAGAGAAAATGATCACATGTGGTGAAGACAGAGGTAGAAAATTTAGGTGGGGGTTACCTGGAATAGAGATCATCAGGGAAGACTGAAAAACACATAAGAATTTTTAGATTGAAATATATAAGAATTAAATATAAAATTCTTATATTTTTCAGTCTTCATATATAATATGCATTATATATATTATATATGTTATATATTATCACTAGGAAATGCTTCACATGTTGAATATATTAAATCACAAAAACGCTATCCAATGTAAAATGTAAAAACTGCTATCCAAGGTAAAATAAAAAGAACATGTGTAATTATATTTATTTAAGTGATAAAATAATAGTTTTGTCAGGAGATTTTTTAGTAACCACATAAGGAAATCCTATACTCATATTACAAGCCATAAATATTCAACAGCAGAAAACAACATACAAAAAAAATTTTAGGTTGATCTCTAAGTTTAATAAAACTCATGAAAACTAACAGTTACTTAAATATAGAGAACAAAAACAGTTATACTCCTTGTAGATAAATAAACAAGGTCTATTACTCTGATAAGATTATGTCATTTAAAGGACAAAGAGCATTCCTTTTCTTATAACTGCAAGGTCTAATGTGAAAATTGCGATTCAGATCACTGCATCTATTTAAGCCAATTTGAATGCTGCATCACCGAATTAGTGTAATGGGTTACAAGAGGTGTCGGTAGCTTTGGTCACAGGTCTGGCCTCAGGTTAATGTAGGAGCCCACACTGAAACTCTATAAAAATGAAAAAATGAAGAAATAGATGTAAAAACAGTCTAAGAAAAATGTTCTAGGTCTACACTGTCTGCAAAGTGGTCTCTACCTCAAGATTCCAATTACTGAAGGTAGAATCTGCATAGGAATGACAAAGAATAAATATATTATTAAATATTATCATAATAATACATATGATACTATTCATCCTATAAAGGCAGAGTCTATGTTCAATTCTTAATAAAAGTGTAATTACAAAATACTTAGGGAAAGAACAGATTTAGCTACTCTGTATTTCTTTCTGTGTAAACACAAAGAAAATTGACCTAGTATAACAACTTAGAGGATTTGCTTATGTCTTCTAATTTTTGATGTTGTGAGTAATTTTCCTAATATACCATTCAAATAAAATCGTGTTTCAATTGTTTTGCCAGAATTCTTTTGCTCCGCCCATCTTGCAGATGTTACTTAGACAGATTTATTACTTTCACAATGGGGATCTCCAGTTGATGTAACTTAATCAAGATAGTACTGTTTCTTTTACTGCATAAACAGCTTTAGTCACAAAAAGGGTTAGGCAAGCAGTGCTATAGCATTTCTCTCTCTTTAATATGTAATAAGATACCACTACAAAAATTCTAGTTAGAGCAGTACTTACCTAGGAAATATCAAAATTGTATGCGTCATTGCAACCAACATTAACAGCTGGTGAGTGACTCTCTAGAATAACAGATGCTTTTGTAACTAATTGAAGACATTTGTCTAAAAAGTAAAACTTTCTGGACCAGGAATATACCTCAGTAGCACAGCACCTGCCTAGCAAGCGCAAGGTGCTGAGTTTGATTCCCTGTAACCAAAAAAAAAAAAAAAGGACAATATAATTTCCTGTAAAAATTAGATAAAAGATCTTCTTTTCCCTCTCACATGTGTGTGCAAGATGTGTAAAAGTTCTCCAGTACTGCTAATAGCTTTCTAGATCATTGAAGTAAAATAAATTGAGAATAAAATAATGTGGCACCAGGTCAGTGGCAGAAAGAAACAGAAAGTATGTCATTAACAAACCACAGGCCCAATCAATCTTGTCTCTCCAGCGCCCTGTGAATTTCCCGCCTAAACACTCATACATGCTTTACTGTAAAAGTATTTTATTTAACAAAAATAAAAAGTATCATAAATGTTCCAAATCTTATCTGCTAAACTGCAAGCGATTCATATTTATTCACACAATTTTAATGTACAGATATTTGTTGGATAAATTCTCTCTACTTCTGTAGCAGGTTTCAGTCATTTAAGTTTGGAAGCAAAGAAGTTTCCGATTTCTTAGAATATAAGACTAGTAAATTGACTTATCTTTGCATAGGATCAAATAATACTATTTAAAGCTACATTAAATAAATATCCTGGGAGGAAAATTGGCCTCTTCTTAACAATTCACCTGTCCAGTGGAGATAATTTCTGAATATCTAAATAAGGTATCTTAGTTACTTTTTCCACTCATTAATGAGGTCAAATCCTCCACACCCAAAGTTAAATGTGGAAAGGTTTATTTAGCTCACAGTTTGTAGTGGTTTCAGCTTGTAATCAGCTGGCTCCAGGGCAGGGTGGCATGGCAGACAGGGATCACGGCAGGCAGAAGGTAGCAAAAAGCAAGCAAGAGACCTTGGCAGGCTTTTCTGCCCTGCTTAAATGCCATCTAAACTACCAGGACTGAGGTGGTGCCCAACCAATCGGGGGACAGATTTGTTCATCGCATCCCCTAATGCCAGCATTACACACTCCGGATGCAGCCCCCTCTGAGAAAGCCCCACCTATGCCTGCATGAGGCTGTGGGAGGCAGCCAGACAGAAGGCACCGCAGGAGGGGTGGAATGTTACATTTGAACGTGAAGCCTTCTCTCACCTTCCAAACACTTTTCTCTCTCTTGGATCTTCCCTGAGCTTCTTGGATGTGATTTCTCTAAGTTAGCTACGTTGGATCTCTTTTAAATATGCTCACAGGTCTCTAGAATATGAGAATAATTATAGTAGCTTATTAAATGAAAACTAGAAATCCATATTAAAAATCTAAATGCAAATAAACCTTGAAATAGAAGTTATATTTTATTATACATGCTATTACTTTAATTTCTAAATAAAAAAAATCCACAGAAACAGGTACATATTAATTAATATAATTAGTATCTGGGTGTCATTTGTACCTACTGCAATTATATTTTTTAAAAATTAACTTTATAGTTTTAAATCCTCTCAGTGCTTTGTTTTGAATACTGTATGTTTTGTGCATATGTAATTTACTACAAAAAAGAAAGTGATGTTCTATAAATTTTACTTTAATAAGAAAGAATCTTACTAACTATATGGCATTTACCAAGACTAACGTACACATGTTTCTTCATTATGAATCAGGGCCATCACAAAATCTTCCCCTTCTATATTCATGGCTTGTGGTTATAATGATAAATTGCAGCATCAGCGTAAGTGCATTGTATATTGCAAAGTAGTAAGAACAGACAAGATGCATTTGAAGTAATTGTTTTAAAACTCAATGCCTTTTATTTATTAGCAAATGTTTTACTAACTCCACAAATAAATTTAGTCTAAATTTTATTATATTTTCTTCCATTATTCAGGATACTATATGTGATATCACTGTGATTATGTATTATTCTTTCTTTCAAACCAAAATCAAGCATTGTCTCTTTTCTTTTATGTTGAAATTCCACACAAAGTTTCATTTAGACCAGTTGGTAACAGAAAGTATATCAATTCACATTGATTAGAGATAAATAACTCAATATTATACATATTTTTCTATAAGGAATCCAGTCAATGATGAGATACTCTAGATATAAAAAACATTGCCTCATGGCAGGGTGTCACAGTTCTTTACTGCAGCAGTGCCGAGGATGAGAGATTATGCAGATTCTATGTGCTGACTTACCTCCAAGATACCCACAGGGACTGTCTCCCAGACCCTCCTCAGTGTGAGACAGTCTTGGGAAAGCAGCCGTGAACCGAAGGTTCCATAGGTATTTACTAATACCAACAGGAAGCCAGGGTAAAGGACGAATGAAGGATGTCTCTGCAGGAAGGCATGTTGAGGGTAGGGAGAGGACAGGGTGGTCTGCTACACGACTAACCTCACAGCTAGTCTATATAATTAATTAGAATATGAAAAAGACAAGAGCCAAAACATATATTCCTTAAAGAATGTTTTGGTCCCGCTTGGACTGTTGTCCTGTAGGTTATCCTTTAATCTTTAACTATGCACTTCAGGCAGTGGCTCCAGAAGAGCCTTATCTCTGCACATCTACCACACACATCCCTCTGTCCAACACCTCTGCAGCAGTGCCTGTACTAATCGGAGGAGTTTAAACAATTATGATGCATACTTTCCTTCTTTTGAAAGTTGTGCTGACTATACTGAGGCAAATTTACCTCTTTCTTTTTTCTTTTCAAATTTACTTCTAATTCTGGAAAAACTACAAGCATAACATATCAAAATATTTCAAAGTAGTGTGATTTCAAGGAGCATTAGAATATAAATATATTTATCACTATTCCTCTCCCACATTTAATAATAGAAAGTGAGAGAGATACAGCACAGAATCTAAAAGAAACCTTTAGTGATCATACCTACCGTTTTGAACAATTATCCTTGCAAAAATTCCTACATTGGACTGAAGGAAATGAGGTGAGAGATCATACTACCAAGTTAGAAAATAAGGAAAAAGATGCTCTGCAGAGAGTGGGGAGCACAGGACTACATTATCAGGATCTTTCCTCCTGCAAACCACGGTGATGCAGAGAGAGATACAAAGTCCCTTTGCAGAAAACAGAGGGAAGAAAACCTAAAGCTGAGCCTTACAACCCAAGTCTGGGCCTGCCACAGTAAACAACAGCACTAAAGAGATGATTTCAACATCATTATCTTCAGGCTGATATTTGCAAATTGAGACTTGAGACATACTTCATACAACAGGCACTAACCCGCAGCCATAGCACGAAAGACCAATTTTGAAATTCCTCATTTTCTGCCAGTGACAGCTGTCTTGGTCTTAGAATAACCCACCACTAGAAGTAAACAAGTAGCTGGGTTGAATTTCCTTCCATTCCAATACTAGTCTTCATGCTTAAAGGATTCCAGGGTTGTGAAGTGGGTGCTGAAATGAAAAAACTCTAGTGCTGCAATAGCTACAGTGGTCAAGAGTTTAGGAACCAGAACTGAAGACTGGCAAGGCTTTCTGGATAGATGTTATGCTGAAGAACAGGCCCAGATAAAGACAAACATAAAGGTTATACTAAACATCTACTTCTTCAGTCCACAGACATAGACATATGACAACAAGGATTAAGGTAAATCAATGAGACAAAATAACAGAGAAACAACAAAACTGTGCAAGAAAATAAAGAGATGGAAATATATGAACTTTTTGAGAAAACACTCAAAATAGGTGCTTTCAGGAAGTTGAACAATCTTTAAGAAAACATGCAGCTATAACTCAGGAGTTTAGGAGAGAAATTTAAGAGATAGAAATAATAGAAAGTATGAAACAAAAATTTTGAAACTTAAAATGCAATCAGAAAATGTAAAACTGCAATAAACAGCATCAAGCAATACCGCATAGCAGAAGAAGAATCTTTGACCAGGAGAATGGTTAAGTGGATATTTATTGTTTGAGAGGGAAGAATAAAATTGAATAAAAGAAACTTTTGAGGTATGTGAGAATATCCAAAGAGCCAATACAAAATCATCAGCATATAAAAATAACAAAGAAAGTTTAAGAGTTAGAAAGCTTATGGCTTCTCTTACAAGAGACACAAAGCATAAAGTGTAAAAGAAAACATAGGTAATAGGAAACAGGGAGAGAAATCTCTTGCAAAAGGGAACAGGACTGAGGGGTTGGGGGCAAAGGGAGAGAAGGAAGGAGCAGAGGAAGAAAATCAATTCCGATGGGTCGTGCACATGAACCACCTCCCCAGGTTTGTAATCATCATGTCCTGCAAACACATAACAATGGAAAGTGAATTTGGAAAAAATATCTGGAAAAACTTCTGACATGGAGTGTTAACATGGGTATCCAAGTCCTAAAGTCAAATGTGGTGCTTGAAGATGAAACTTGATCAAAGAAGCTGAGCCACAGGGGCCTTGGCCTGGAACCCAGCGTCTCCCTCTCTGCTCCTTATTGCCTTGTGCTTCCTATTCTTGCCATGTCCCTCTCCTTTGCTGCCCCGCCTTGGAACCAGCTAACTATGCACTGAACTATCTACAAATTAAGCCAAATTAAACCTGTTTTCTTTAAGTCAGTGTTAGGCATTTTGTCCCAGCAATGAGAATGTGAATAAGCCACGAAGGAAGATACAAACACCGAGCTAAAGAGATGTCAAAAGGTTGCTATCGGATTCAACTCTTATAACACTACCTCATGACTCACTACAGTCACATTTTTAAAGATCTTAGAAAAATAAAATTCTGAAAGCAGCAGGAGAAAAACAGCAAATTCCATGTAATGAAGGTTTGATACAGCAGACTTCTGAGCAAAATCCTTGCAATGCAGTAAAAGAAGTGCCAAATAAAAATGCTCATCAGAACAAAACCTGTCCTCCAAGGAAAGTTTAATGAAGTTCTTGGAGCTGAAAGAGAATCAGACATGTGAGCAACACAGAAGCATCTGAAAGTTTAAAGATACTAGCAAAAGTAGATTAGAAAATTAAGAACATCTTTGTAATATAATGGCGATATGTAAACCAATAGTGTCTTTAGTATGAAGATTAAATGATGAAAATGACAAAGATAATAAAAAGTATAAAAGCTTTTTAAGGGTTATGCAATATAAAACATGTAATTTGCAACATGAAGTGCTTGCTTCTGCATCACAGAGACTGAAATTATGACGTCAAAAATTCAGGTTAGTGTGGGATTACAGTTTTGGAATAAAATGTTACCTTGCGAGCAACATTAAATTGCACTCTGCTTTAAATAACCTGTGATAACTATAAGATACTGTGTTCTTTGTAATGTTTATGATAATCACAAACAAAAACAAGTAACAGACACACTAATATAAATAGGAAGAAATCAAAACCTACCACTAGAAAAATACCAACTAACCACAAAGGAAGACAGTGAGAGAAAAAGAAAAGAGAAGAAAGGACTTATAAACAACTACAAAATCACTAATAGCATCTCAGGTGTTAGTCTTTACCTCTCAATAGCTATTTTAAATGTAAATAGGTCAGCTCCTCCAGTTAAAAGGTACAGAATGGCTGAACAGATTAAAGGAGTAAGAACCAACTACATTCTGCCGACAGGAGACTCACTTCACCTGTTAAAGCAAGTATAGTAGAGAATTGAAGGGATGGAAAATCATATGCCAAGCAGATGGAAAGCAAAAGCGAGCAAGAGTAACTATATTTACATCGGACAAAATTTAAATCAAAGCTGTGAAGAAACAAAAAAAGGACATTCTGTAATGATAAGGAAGTCAATGCAGCAAGAGTCTGCAATGGCAGGTATGTATGCGTTTAACATCAGAGCACTAAATACATGAAACAAATATTAGTAAATCCAAAGAAAAAACTGCAATGTGATATTAGCAGGGGGCTTCCAAACCCTACTTTTGGCTATGGACAGGTCCTCCAGTCAGAAAATCAGTAAAGAAATATTAGATAAACATGCACACTAGACCAAACTGACCTGACATTTATAGGACATTTTGTACCACAAATGTAGAATACACATTCTTCTCAACTGTACAAGGAATATTCTTCAGGAGAGATCATATGTTAGATCACAAAATAAACCTTAATTAATATAATTATACTTGAAATAATAGGGTGCTTTTATGTCATTATTCTATAAAACTAGAAGTAAAAAAATGAGGATATTGTGTCTATGGGACTAAACAATCAAGAACAATGTAAAATTAATGAAAGAAATAATTAAGATTCAAGAAGAAATTAATGAACTAAACACTACAAAAATACAGAAGATCAAGAAAGTTAAAAATAGTTTTTGCAAAAAAATTAAACAATATTGACAAACTTTTAGCTAGACCAATTAGAAAATAATAGGATTAAATAAATTCAATTATAGATAAAAAGACATTTTAAGTATTATCACAGTGAATGAGATCACAATAAAGTGTCATGAATAAATATACACTAATAAGTTGCGCAATCATGAATAAATGCATAAATTTGCACAACCTAAGAATATTTAATTATAAGAAATAGAAAATTTGAACAGATGGATGGGGAGTAAGGAAATTATACATATCTTCTATGAAAAAATGTTCCAAACATTTGGCCTCTCTCCTGTATTCTACAAAACATGAAGAACTCATAAGAATTCTTCAAAAGTATTCCAAATGTTTGAACACAGGTGAATTTCCCAACTTACTCTGCCAGGATATTAATCTGATATTAAAATCAGACAAAGAGAGAACAAAAAATAGGAAAACCATCTGATAAATACAGATGCAAACATTTGCAGCTAAACACTATCAAAATTCAATATCACATCATAAATGTAACTGACTAGGTTCCAGGGGATTCACTGTAGGAGTTAATGATGACACTATGTATGCAGAATAAGAAACACAATGCATAACATTAACAGAACAAACGACAAGCACAGTATAATTATTTCAATAGCTGGCAAAATTCAGTCATGAATTCATGACAGAATTCAACATTAATTCCTGATGAAATTTCTCCACACAGTAGATCCAGAAGGGATATATCTCAGCATGATATGCCACATAGGACAAACTTACAAAGTTCATGAACAGGAAGAACTACTATTGATAGTGTCTTAGTCAGATTTTCATTGCTGGGACAAAATATCAGATGCTCACAAGTGACAGGAGAAGAAGTTAATTTTGGTTCAGTTTGGAGAGGATTTAATTCAGCCAGCTGGCCCCAAGGCAGAGCAGCAAGGCCAAGGGGCATGGCAGAGGTGGGAAGCGGAGAGCAATCGAAGTGGAGGGAAGGAGATACACCCTTCTGGGCCACACCTTCAGTTACCCACATCCTACAAGTGGGCTTCACTCCTCATGAACAGCAGCTATAGAAATATCAGTGGACTAATCCTCTAATGCATCATGTCCACGATCAAACCAACTCCCAAGAGCCCCATTTATGGGGGCCTGAGGCACTGGGGAGGAGGTGGCTGCGCGGAAACTATAACAGGCACAATGCCCGTACTTTCCAAAATGACCTATACATTCAGTGGAATCTTAATCAAAATGGCAATAACTTTCCTCACAAAATAGGAAAAAAATCCTAAAATATGTAAGGAATTACAGAAAACATCAGTCAAAATAAACTTAAACACAGAGAACAAAACTAGAGTGCTCACACCACCTACTTTCAAAACACGACGCACAGGTATCAATGTCAGCTAGGCATGATGGCACCTGCCTGCCCGCCCAGTGCCCAGGAGGCTGAAGTTAGAGAGTAGAGAGTTTGAGAGCAGCCTGGGAAACCTAGAGAAACCACATTTCATAAACAAAACCAGAAAAAAGAACCAAAACAACATAGTGCCTGAATAAAAGCAGACCCCTGGGCCAAAGGAATTGAATACAGAGCTCAGATATAAATCTGAATTTACAGCCAATTGTTTTTTTAACAAAGGTCACATAAAGGTGACAATGGGGAAAGGAAAATCTGTTTAGTAAGGAGAGTTGGGAAAATTGAATATTGTTGTAGTTTGGGTTTTTGCATGGGAGAACAATACAATACAGGATACATATTTTATAAGATTATTTATAATAATCACCCAAAGAATCATATACAAAAAGAAAGTGCAGGAAATCAGTGCACACACTGAAGGCCAAAGAATCCAGCTGAGGGCCTGGATGCCATAATGATATCCTGCATGAGCCTAGCTGAAGACCTAGAGCTCATAACACTAATCCAACTGGAGGCCTAGAGCCCAGAACAGTGCCTCCCACAAGTCCAACTGGAGGCCAAGAGCCCATGACAATGTCTCATGCAGGCCTGTTTCATGGATCTGCTCTGCAAAGGCCCAAAGGTCAGTGGTGGAAGCTGGAAAGTCTGAACCAGTAAGATGAAGGGTCTGTGCTAGATGGCTAAGGGATCTGCACTGGAGCCAGGAAGTGATGCTCAAAATAAAGACCAGCGCTGCCCCAAAAATACCACAGCCGTCCTCAGCAATAGTGAAGTTCTGAGATCCTCTGATAGGTGAGGAAAGCTGAGTTCCCATCAGGAAAACCAAAGTAACAAGCTTTACGATGAGACTGAGCAGTGCCCCATCTTCCCATCTGGAGCCAGGAAGTGATGCTCAAAGTGAAGACCAGAGCTCCCCCAAAGTGAAATGAAAGCACTCTCAGAGACAACAGGGTCCTGAGCTCCTTGGACAATAACAGCCAAGTTCATCAGGAAATCCAGCATCACAAGCTCTTCCAAGAGAACCAACAGCTCCTTACAGCTTCTAACAGCATCCAACAGCTTCTCAAACAGCTTCTACCAGCTCCCAACAGTCTCTCTCAGCTCCCAGCAGCCTCTCTTCTTCCTCTCCAGTTCTGCCTGCCTCTTATCCTGCTGGCAACAATCCTCAAATGTGCCTCCTATACCTTGCACCACGCTGGTTCAATTCAGCTGTGTGTTACAAGTTGACCACCAGTTGTCAACCCACCACAGCCTCACAATAGAAAATTTGTCTTATTGGAAGTCCACACTTTCAGATCAAAGTATATGTTTCCTATCTCACTCAAATAAAAGTGATTATTTGAAAGTTGCTCTATTTAGCTTTTGTTTGATTTCTTCAATTATAGACATGAACTATTGTTGCCCATTATGAGCACATTTTGGAAATGCCTGCCTTGCCTTTCATGTTTTCTTTACTGCCCAAACATTAATTTTGCAAATGCCATGTAGCATATATTTAAGAATGATATGAAAAATATTTAAGAATTACAGCAGAGACACTGAACTTTCTGTTCCAAACTACTGTAATATAGTGAACATCATAAAAATGAGTCTCTCTTTTTTTGGTTTCTTAGTGTGTACAGAAGTTATGTTTACAGTATATTATAGTTTGTTAATTATGAATTTTCTAATTTGATTCATTCATCTCAAACTTCATCATTTCTTTATTATCTAACTGCAAGAAATAGTCTGACTCGTTATTTTCATTTCAGGAACTTTCACAGCACATTCAGTGAAAATAGATTACACCTAAAGAAAACATTTTCTTAGCTCATGCAAGAGGAATAGCTCCTTATCTCTTAAAATTTATCAGGCAAAATTGTAGAAATTCACTAACAGCTTCAGTGCTCAGTTAAATTCTAATTCTCGATTCTAGCACACCTAAAGTTACTTATTCCATTGCAGTCTCAGTGTGTTCAAATTCATTCATATTTTGATACCTGATTTCCATCCCTAAATCTTGAATGTCTTTAATGGCACCTACAGTAGTGAATCTTTTCCTGAATATTTTTATGTTTTTGATTCACTTTGCTCAGAACTCTCAAAGGAATCACTATTATATATCTTTATGAATGTATTCCTTAAACAAGCAAACTTGAAAGTCAATATTACTCATTATGTTGTTCCTCATAATCCAATAACGTCTGATCAAACTTGCATTTTATTACAGTTTTCTGTCTTTTTTACTCACGTGATGGAAAAGAACACATTTTAGAAATGTAAAGAGGAATCATTACCTTTTGGTTTTCAACACACAGAAGTGGATATATTCTATTCTTTTGGTTTCTAAAAATACACTCTATTCATTGACATGGTTTTCATGCAATTTCTAAGTTGCTTTCTTGAAATATGTAATGAGTTAAAGATAAAATCTTATAACTTACATGCCGCTTTCAGAATTTTCCTTTTGACATGCACATGGACATAGAGATAGCCTGAAAATTTATTGAAGGAAAGTGGTGTGTGATGGTTATACATTTGAAAGGATAAAAATGTATCAAGGAAAAGGACAGAAATAATAAATTCAATATTGGTTACTTCTGGAGACCCCCAAGGAGAACTCTGGGTTCTGGAGAAATGCCTTGCTTTCTGTAGCTGAAAATGGCTCATTATTTGAAAAACATCTCCCGGCATGATACAAATGCCGAGTGGAGTCTGAGTGCCTGACTGTGGAGACAAGTGACTGTACAGTTAGAACTGTCCACTAGAACCTTGATACTGTCAGAGCAATCAATGCTTAAGATCAGGGCGATGCAATATCCAGCCATGGTCCTATGAAAATAATATATGTGGACCTGGGTGCATCTGAGGGCACATTTAGTGTCTCCAAAAGGGTGATTCAGAGTGTCCTTTTACTTATCTTTAATGCAAAATTGCCACTCATAACTTATACCTATGGCCTAACACATAACGTTACCAATGTGCGAGAGAAATGAAAATAAATGAATGAATGAACGTACGAATAAATAATTAACAAGCAAGTAAATGAATGGAAGTGCTTAATGCATGTAGGCGAGGCCTTCTACCACATGATAGCCCCACCCAGTGTATAAAGAACAGTAACGAGAAAACATTCTCCCAGCTGGGCAGATTTGAGCAGCATGATTGGCAATACCCTTCAAAGGAAGCGATGAAAGCCTCCGGTAAAGAACACATAAACTCTCATGGATTTATCCGATGTTTCCACGTGGGGTTCATGCCACGAAGGAACCAAACGGTAGTCAGGGAGCTCAGAGAAGCACAGCAGACGGACTTGTGGGCTTGGCCACAGAGCACACGGGACTTCCTGTCTCCAGCAGCATACACCCATGGGACCTCGTGGAGGACTGCCTGAAATGAGTGATTTCCTCAATAAAACAGTATAAACAATATAAGTATTTATCCAAAATTCTTAGGACCAGAAACATTTTAGATTTTCCCTCTAAATTTTGGTATATTTGCATATGCATTCTGAGAACAGAACCCAATTCATTTACATTCCTTAGACTACACCATATGCACATAGTCTGAAGATAATCTTATAAAATGTGTTTGTGAACCTACATTTTGACTGTGACCCATCACAAGAAAGGAGGTGTGGAATTTTCCATTTCTGGCATGATGTTGACAATCAAAAGCTTTTCGATACAAGGAAAAAAATTGAAATTGACAGCAGTTGTTGCACATTCGTATTTCAAATTATCAGATTAGGAATGCTCAAACTATATAAAACATTATAAAACAGTCTGGTAAGAATGTAATATGAATAAATGAATGAAATTTATTCAATGCTATAGTTTATTATTTTTTTCTATGTACACTTAGGCACTTTATGATTAATTTACTCTAAAGTTTTAAAATGCTACATATTGCTATATATTTTTGCAAATTATGAATGGTATAGTTTTACATGATGAAAATAATTAGAAAAGATTTTCAGTAAGAGATTTAAAAACATTCTCTAAAGCTGTAGTAAAACAAAATAGTTTGCCCTAGAGGTCAATAAGAATTTTATAATAAGGTTAATTAGATTCTGTCTGAATATATATTTCTTTGAAAAGCTAGAGATTTTTCCATGATTGATAAATTTAGTTATAAAATAATAAAGGAAATTGTGAGAACATACATCTTAGGAGTAGACATTTGGAGAATTTTCACCTTATTTGTTCTACCTTAATGTAATGTTAAAAACAATGATCCCTCTTTGCAATTGAGAAGAACTGACTTCTATTTTGAAAAAGGAAGAAGAGTAAAATCAATTATATTTAAAATTCTTGAAAAAGTAATATTTTAGAAGTAAAAATTTTCCATCCAAACCTAGTTCTAGTCTGTTTTCCTGGAATCAAGAAATACTTTTCATTTGCCCTTGCATAAACTCAGATTTTTGCTTTCAAGCCATAAATCAGTCAAAATCAATGAAAGCAATTACTAATTTGGAAAAAAAATTTCAGAAAGTCCAACAAAGAAAATATTCCTATAAATTGTTCAGTAAATAACAAAGAACTTGGATAAATTAAAAAAAAATTTCTAGGATAGAGTTTGGGTTTTGCAGATTTTACTAGAAAACTTGCTATTTTTGACAATTATTAAGTAAAGCAGAGATTAAACCATTATAAAACTAAATTAAACTGAAATGCCAATCTAAAATGTCCTATTAAAATAACAAAATGCTGACTTTCCAATATATTATGTGATGCTTTGGAATCCTTCAGATTATGAGAAAGTGGTAAACACAATAAGATTAATGCATTAATTAAAATGTTAATTATATGCATTTTATTTATATGTAAATATAGTCATTAGATAACTAAATCAAGTTTTCCTATTTTTATGGTTTATATTAATGTGTAGAGTTTGCTAAAAGTGTATACCCACTTCAGGAAAAGAAAAATAGTATGATGTTTTTTCAACAGATGGTGTTGCCTTGGAATAGGGAACTCTACAGGATGTCCCACACTGCGGAAACCCACTACACTGCCGGCCCGGAGAGAAGAGTTTGAAACTGCACAGGCACCAGTCTCAGAGACCATGGTTTCCACAGCCGCAGTCTGATGTACTGGTAAGTGTCTGGCATGTAAGGGCCACCACTGTGAGCGCCGCTTGTAATGCTACAGGCCAAAAGTAACTCACATTCATCTCATGGTGTCTCAAGAACCTTAGCATTGAAATATTCACACAAGTTTTTCTTTTCCTGATGAGTGTACACATTTTCTGGCAGACTGTGTATATCCTCACCAATACCCTCTTGATTTTCTGATGCATTTTACAATTGAGACTTCACAGTCTTCTTTAAGTCTCTGAAATTTGAACTCATTATACAGAACTCTATTTTTTATGCAGCACTTTAATAGAGTAAATATTTTATTATCTTTCCAATGATTTTAAACTTTTGCTAATTTTTCCTTATTTATTTAGGTGCCAGGGGTTGAGCCCAGGCCTGTACAAAAACCTAGGCAAGCACTTTATCCCTGAACTGTCTCCAACATTTCAAAGTTGAAATGTTTCAACTTTTATCCATAGATCATTTATATCGGTTCTCATTACAAAAAATTTTATATGTCATTCATTTCCAAATGCATTAATGTATATAGAATTACAATTTTAATATAGTTAAGATTTTTACTTTTTATTTTATCCTAGTTTGAATCTTGCAAGATATTTCTTTTTTCATTGCTCTTCAACAAGAGCAAATCTGTTGAGTTTCATTACCTCATAATTTTCTCTAATTTTCATTATAACCATTTTCCTCTTATTTACCTATTTTTTTTGTTAACTTCTATATGTCTTTGAAAGATTCTTTACTTGAATGACTAGCTCATAAAATGTTTTCAAAGTTTGTATTAAAATGATTTATAAATGAGATTTTTCTCATACTATTTTTGGGGTATATCATGGGATCTTCTATGCATTTCTTTCTTTCCATTTTTCCCTGCACTATCTTGATACCATATATGTAATAGCCAATTCTTTTGAAGATTTCAAAAAAAATTTTTTTATAACCTTATTGGTCTTGATTTCTAATTTAATCTCTCTTTAAAAATTTGAGTCATTTTAGAAATAGAATTATTTCTAGAGGAACATTCTCATTACATTATGGACATAATTTACATTCATAATGTCTTTAGTTTTTCATTATAGATTTTAAGCTCCTTTTGAATAGAAATAGTTTTCTTTTTCTCTGTTAGCCACATTGTATATAATTACTCCAGAATTCATCACAAATATTCCAGATATTTGGTTTACTGTTCAGTGTAATTAGGGAAAGTTACTCTTTAGTTTCAGTATGTGACTGGTGGGCGGGTCTAAGCACCATTCCTACCACCCTGTCCTCTACTTCATCTTCACAGGGAGCTCGTTAAGGATTTCACACCGAAAAAGGAATTTTACATAAAACTTCTGCCAGTATTTGTTCTGTACCATGAAGACCAGAAAGGTCGTATTTCTAGTTTTCATTTTGTACTTTTTTGTTCTTTTTGTGTTTACTGTAGTTCCTTTAGAGAAAAGAGGAAAAAAGAATGGATATTTCAATATTCTATTCTATGGATCTCTCTCTCTCTCTCTCTCTCTCTCTCTCTCTCTCTCTCTCATTGTATCTTCGTGTTTCCATCATGTTTTCAAAGCAGAATATTTCAATGCGTAAAGTGCAATGTTGGACAGTTTCTACATTCTTGTGAATAGTACCATTTCTGATTTACACAAAGTTAAAGTATAAAACATGTGGAGTTCAGAATCAAACAAGCCAGGTCCAGGCTTCAGCACTTTGGCTTTTAGGCCCATAAATTCTAGGTTGAACAAAGAAAAAAATTACTCTGCCAATTATTAACTGCTATGTTGGGCCCTTACTTCATTCCACAATTCTAAGGAGGATGATCGCAGACCTCTTTGTCACCCAAATGCGAAGTTCACAAACAGAAACAAAATTTTACTAAGCACTCTTATCTGCAAACTGAATTGCTGGTGAACAGAAGTGTTTTCTGAACCGAAGTATGTTGCATTTCTGAGTATCCTATTCATAAAATCATCAAAATTATTCTTATCTCTCACTTGTGAAAAGACCATTCACATAAGATAATCTACTAACATAGGTACAACATTAGAAATTTCCCTCTGTTATTCAAGATATTGAAAAATTAAGCTGGTCCTACCACACTGGAAACCACACATCCTATAGAAACCACATCCAGTCCCACAGCATAGAGACAGAAAGCTTTCCCTGTTATCTAGTCAGGTGAATCAGGTAAGCCAATCCATTCACTTTTGTACCTTTCTTGCTTGTACAACGCTTGGCAGCTATTTAGTTAGTGTTTGGATCAATGAATATTTTACTCCCTCTCTCTCTTCAAGTACTATATTACTAATTTCCTAGTTTAAACTATTACAGAGCAGTATTAGATTAACAGAAAAATGAAGAGAATGCTTCCATATAAGCCACATTAGTTTCCTCTATTAGTTATATTTTATAATAATTGTGCATTTGTAAAAACGGGTGATTATTTTGTTCATTATTGTTAATTAAAATCTGTGCTCTTTAAAGAATTTCTTAATGATCACTTAATGTCCTGTCCTATTCCAGGTCTTCAAATTACATGTACACGTGCAGTTTAAACTTCTCTTGGCTATGATAGTTTCTTAGATTTTATTAGCTTTGCTGATCTTAACAGTTTTCATATATTTATTCAAATATTTTGTAGTGCTCCTATGTTAACATTCATCTCCTGTATTTATTTGTTTTCAGTTGTAAATATGATTATGCTTCCAGAATAAAGACAAAAAAGCCCATTTTCATCAATCCCAAATCTATACACTTTCAACATGACATCATTATTGATGTTAATCAGAGAACTTATACAAAGGATCTAGAGTTCTATATGGAATCCTTGTGTGTGTATATTCATTCATTCATTTTATTTACATGATAGACTCATGGATATTTATTTATACTTTGTGTTATTATTCATACTATTTTATTTATTTTATTGCTTAGAATCTCAGCCTTCGCCTTTCAGATCGTTTAAGTTGATTTTTTTAAAGCCACTTCTTTACTTTCTGGTACTATAAGAATCTTTAAGCTCTTGTGTACTTCCTGTCTAAGCCTAGAATTAACCATTCTGAGAATGAACCCTACACTCTTTTATTGAGAAATACATTAAAATTTGAGGTCTATGTGGTGGTTTTATTTCTTAGGGGTTATTGTAGCTTTATGTAACTGACAGATAATGATTTTCCCATTAAATATAAAATATAGTGATGTTTGGAGGTGAACTTAGAGGTTGAAAAGAAATACCAGAAGTTATACGTAAAAGTTTTCTAATTAAATCTCAGAGTAAGCAACAGAAATTTATCAAGTTATGCCTTCCTGTAATTGGTCTAAGTAAGGGAAGCATCATAAAATTCCAGAGTGCATTTTAGAAGTATATGTATATAAAGTAAATTTTATTTTATGATATTTTCTGGCATGGATAAAACATACTGTAAATAATTCAGTACAATTCTAGGAAGCTTTTCTTTGGCCAAAATATCATAGGTTGGTAAAAATTAAGAAGTTTCTTTTATAATTTCATTCATTCAGTAACTGATAAATCTCTTAAATTCTAATCTAAGATAAATTCATACTAGTAATTAACACAAAGTAGTGTTCATGTGATCAGCTTGCTTTCACTGTGATTACTCAGTTACAGTCTATGTAGTCTACTTAGTGTACAGGGTGGGAGCTTCCAGCCTAGGATGAAGTAACCCTCAGCTCTGGCTGTGGCGAGCTGGAACACCATGGTGGAATACGTGGCTCAGCAAAGCTGCTCACCCCTCAACCGGGAGGCAAACACAGGACCAGGATCCAACAATGCCATCTGCAGGCCCCTCCCTGGTGACCTAAGGACTTCTGACTACATCCCACCTGTGAAGGTTTCCGTTAGTTTTTGACACCACTGTCCTGGGGAGTAGGTCTTCAAAACTTGGCCCTTGTGATACATTCAAACTATGCACAGCAATATGCTAAATAAGCTACTTAAAAAAACACTTACTGACACACTATGTCATTTTATATACTTCCAAGTACCTATCTTTTGTAGATAAGCTGTAATAAACCATGTAATTCTCTTGTGTTTTTAGATTAATAGCAAAATTATGGCATAATATAATTACCTGAAGAACTAGTTTACCTAACTTGCGTGCTAACCTCCAAATTTTGGTGGGAGTCAAACTGTAAGATCATTTAAAATATATATTAACTACATACATAATTATTTTCCCATGGAGATAAATGTGTGTGTGTGTGTGTGTGTGTGTGGTACTTTGGGTTGAACCCACAACCTATGCAAGATAGGTGTATACTTCAACACTGAGTTACATCCTTAGTGCTTTTTATATTTTTATTTTGGCTTGGGGACTTTCCAATTTTCCCGGACTATCCTCAGATGTGTAAGGGTGTTAACTCTAAAATGAAGTTTTGATCCTTTTTAAAAATAGTAAACATGGTATTAAAATGGAATAAGTAAAACTTCTACTTCTGCCTGCTTTTTACAAGACTATCAAACCTAGCACCTCATATAGAGGCATCCTTTTCTTTCATATATTAAAGGAAAATTTTAATAATTACTGTAGCACTTTTAAAGATTATAGTATGTGAATAAAGTTTAGCATAGTGTCTGGGACATAATATGATTTAGTAAATGCATTAAAAAGTGTTATTCCAAGGAACATTTTGAATACTTGTATAACTGTTATTGGGATACTGGCCAGATTAATTCTCCAAAGCATTTTAAAAAGTAGACAGAATTTCAAAAAGGAATCCTAAATTCTACTTATAAAGCATACAGTTACAAAGTGAGAGCAAAATTATCAAGAATAGTTTCTAACTGTATGTCATGCTTTACTTTGAAAATTAAATAGGATAATTTGATTTTTCTAAATATTAAATAACGAGCCAAAAGTTATTTGTTTTTTTGTTTTTGTTTTTGTTTTTTTCTTTTTGAGACAAGGTCTCGCTCTGCAGTTCAGGCTGGTCTTGAGCTCACTTTGTAGCCCAGGCTGGTCTCAAATTTGCAAGGATCCTCCTGCCTCAGCCTCCAGACTGCGGGGTACAGGCATGAGCCACCAAGCCCGGCTGAGCCAAAAGTTAAATAAGTGTGCTAGGAGTTTTGATATTCTATAAATTTTCTATTTTTGGGGATAGATCTTTAATTATGGATTTTGTGAACCTCATTTCAGTCACCATGTCATTTTACTGTCTATAATTTTCTGACTATAACTATTCAAATTTTGGTTATAAGATTAGATATATAGTAATATACTTGGAGCACAAATTAATTAGTTTTTAAAATTTTAAGGAATTATTTGAATTGCATGTTTCATTCATAATTTTCAAAATATATTTTTCAAACTTGAATCACATGTTTTTTTCATATTTTTCAGGAGTGCTAGACTCCTGATTTCACACATGTATTGTGCTAAAACAAGAATCATTTAGTGATGTTTCCAGATTATTTTCTTCATTTCAAATTATCTAAACAATATACTACATATTGTATAAATTAAATTACTGAATTTCTTGAATTGCTCACATTAGTTTTATATTTTCTCATACAATATGCCACTGTTAGAGATATTACTTTACATGTTAAAACACTGATTGAATTTTTGAATAAATATTATAGTATTTAATTTCTATGTGTTTCCTTTTCTTAATGAAAAATAAAATAGTTATGTGTTAATAAAAGCATGGTCCTTACACTGATGACTAAGTAAGGATGATATTATATAAATGAATAAGTAATTGATAATGATATTTTTATATATTATTATCAAATATAAAAGAGTGTTAACTATCATTATTACTGTGGTTTAAACTTCACTTTTTGGAGAAAATTTTCCTAAGTAGATTTTTTTAAGTAACACAATATTAATTATATAGAAACCATTATAAGCAAATTTTTATGCTGCCTGATCATTTATTTTATTTTTCTATGTATATAACCTAGGTTACAAGATATATGTATCTTTTTCATGTTTGTATTCCACACCAAAGAGTATAAGAATTATTTTATCTATATATTACAATATTTTCTCTAGTCCTATACCTCTTTAGAATAAATGAATAAAATCTGCTAATTATGAATAATCATATAATTTAAGTTGCCTTTAATGAAAATACATTTTCAACTGTTACTAATAAAGACTTACGAGACTAGTTTGTTTGGTGACTAAAGCCTATATATTATAGTAAACACAAAGAAGTAGGAAGAGTATTACTCTGTGACTAATTCGTAGTACAATATGAAACTTAGGCTGTGAAAAGAGGAGGAGAGGAAAACACCCGTAGAGGGCAGAGTCTTTACGCATGATGCTAACACAGCCCCAGATGCCCAAACCAAGAAATCTTGAGGAATGTTGGCACTTGAACCCATCAGGAACCCCACCATCAATAGTCAACAGCAGAGCTTCCTAAAGAGCATTGGTTCATCTAGAAAACAGATAAAAGGGGTGCCTCAGACACTACCAGAATTTGTCACCTAAGCACCCTGTTTGCACCTTAATTTCTGGTGATTCCTTGAAAAATCAACCAAGAAACCAGAGTAGATCTTTGCTGTTGCCTCATGTTACTTCTGTTTTCTCATACTCGGTGAAGTAATTCCATGCCCATTAACACAATAATCCATTAAATAGCAAAGCTGCAATTTTTGCATAAATCAATTTAACCAAACCCACTGTTTTCCCCCAGTTTTATTATGCATTGCACCTAGATGTCTCCTCAAAGACTCATATGGTCACAGGTGGAGTCAATACAGTCTAATGTTGAGGCAGTGGCATGGCTACTTTTGTAGGCTTTTAGGCGGAACTCTGTTGAGAATTAAGAACAAAAAGCTCAGCAAAATAATCCAAAGTGTTATTAGTTGGGCCAGAAATGAAGCTCTAGCAAAACTGTGGACTGCAAAGGTAGAGAAGGTGGCCTAGAGAATATATTCCTTGGGATTTTGTTCAGAGTTCTCATCAGTCCAGGCACTGAACCCCTGAAAATAAAAGAGAAGGAAATCTGGCTACTCTTCCATCTGGAGACAGACCTTCATATCATCCACGTGGCACTGGCTTTAGGCTAATGAAGAATGCAGGAGTCGCGAAGTCAGGAAAGCTTCCGCCCAGATTTCACAATACAGCCTGGGAGGCTCGCCGGTGTGCACCTTAAAAGGCAGTGTGTGAAGCTGAGATTGTGAAGCCAAAGGGGCAGTGGAGATACAAGAAGTTTGGAGAAGCCAGAAACCTGGATCATCTGAAGGAAGCTGCAAAGAAAGAGCAGAACCAGTTAAAGAGAAAATTGATGGGAGCTACAATCACAAATGGTGTCGTAGGGACAGGGCAGCCAAAGCCCTTTGGAGTTTGCATCTTGCCACAGATTACCTCAGGTACTGGGCATGTAACTATAATGTTTGCCTCGTTGGATTCTGGACTGCTTTGGGCCCGTTCTTTTTCTATGCCCTGTTTGTAACTTTTGGAATTATAATTTTTATCTTACGTCATGTGTGTTGGAAATATTTAACTTTCATTTGTACAGAAGCTCACAGCTAAGAGTTTGCCTTAAATCTCAGAGGAATTTGGGAATTGGGCTTTTCAGCAATGCTGAAACTGTTAGGATTTTGGTAACTCTTAGAGGTGGACTAAATGCCTTGTGTTTAAAGGGATATTAATGAGTTGGAGGGGCTCGGGGTAGAATATTATTGTTTGTATCTATTGTACCCCCAAAGCCTCATGTAGTCATAGAGGAGGTTTTAAATGGGTGACTAGATCTAGAATATGTGATGCTGGGATTAAGGATGTGATACTGGCATTTATTCATAGTATAATACTAGGATTAATGGTGTCCTACTCTGGGTGGGAACAGAAAGGACAGGAAAAAGGCTGCTGTTGTCTTTGCCTCATGGCTTGCTGCTTTGCTTCTTTTTGCCTGAAATGGACTCTCTCTCCTCCAGAATCCCCTTCTGCCATCCTACACCTCAGAGACAGTCTACCCCTTCAGTGCTGTCTTCCTAAAATGTGAACATCAAAAATATACCATGTGCTTGTTATTATACATTATTTATGAGATTAAATAGGATTTTGAATATTGTAATGCTTCTATACTAGTGATATTCTCATACAAGGAATAGTAGATAAGGTTAGAAGATAGTAAAAGTCTCAAAAGAGTCAGAAAACTACAGTTCTAAGAATCTTCCCTCTATCTGATAACATACTAAATATCAGATCCAAGAAGGCCCTACATATTTATGCTTCCAGAGTTTGTCAAGCTGCAAGAGAATATCTTCTCATTTCTACTAGTAAGTGAAGCATTGCTTGCTTTGTATCTTGAGTGCCACCTCACTGAAGGGGATTCATGGTCAAACAACTATTGATAATACATCTTGCTTTGTTGGGAGGATCTGAAAACATTATTGAAAGCATTTCACATAAGTTTAAGAGGCAGAGATTTTTGCTGACAACACCATCCTAACAGCTGCTTTCTGCATAAGAGTAGTTGATGAATTCATTGATCATAATTGCAAGTGTGAATGTCCCTTAATGAAAAATATTTATTTATATGCATGAAAAGGGTCCTATTCCTTGGTACATTATATTTAAGAGAAAATCTTTCATAAAAAGTTAGTTTATACAAAGAAAATAGTATTGTGTTTGTGGTTGTAAATATAAAATTCTGGCCTCCATTTAGTCTATAGGAAGAAAATCTCTTGTTCTACACTCAATGGTTTTCTAGTTGATTTTATTTTATTTTTTTATTTTTATTTTTTTGGCGGTACTGGGGATCGAACTCAGGACCCTGCGCTTGCTAGTCAGGCGCTTATTCCACTGAGCTATATCCCCAGACCCTCTAGTTGATTTTAGACAGGCTCAATTTTGTCAACTACTGCTTAGAGAATCAGAGTCTAATCATAACTGGAGATGTGTTTGAATATAATTATTTTTATTTGAACTTTGAATATGAGATTAGCTTGATGATCTCCAGGCTTTAATATTTTGTTTATTGAGTGACTTCTGAATACTTAGCATACATTCCAAATCAGTACTTCATCCATCTGTTTCTTACATATGACTTCACAGATAGCAATAAGGAAAATTTGGATGAGATGCTAACTATATAAATTATATAATGAAAAAAATTAAATTATATAATGAGTAATGTTATTCCTACTGCTTCAGATTTCTATGAAAACAGAACACAGCACTCTCAACCAATTTGGAGTATAATATTTTAGTATTCATTTCTCTCCATATTAATATTGTAATTGAACTATAATCTATTTTTTCTTTGATAAAATTACTAATAATTGCTGCATATCATTCCTGTATTACAGTACTTTATAAATCAGTGACAATTTTAAAAAGTAATTAATTTCTACTAAAAAGGGACTTTGCAATCTTTGAACATATATTTTCAGTCAAGTTTCTGATGTGTAATTATTGAAAATGTCCAGTTGAACTATAACCATTTGAATGCAGTTAAAGAAAGCCACAGTAATTATTTACTTACAAGAAATTTTCAGAACAGAAAAGAGATGAAGACCTGAGGTATAATGAAGGAAAGATGTCTTATTTAGAAACACTTTTGGACTCTATTACATGCAATGAGAGTATGTCATTCATTTAGGCACTAGGCAAATGATATAGAACTCACATTCTTTGCTAGGTACAATATTAGGTACTGGCAGTGAGCAATGGAAAACTGCAAATTGTCTAATCTAAAAAAAAGATCTTATAATTAACACTTTTTCACAGGTAGTTTTATTTATGAAAGTTCATAATGACATTTTTCTATATATGTGTGTCAATACATAAGTGCATATATGTGTATACACACAGCGTGCATGTTTTATCAGAATTCTAGAGAGTGAAGAGCCATTAGCAAGAAAAGATAGAGATAGAAAGAATGAAAAAACAGGCATTGTGGTTAATAAAACTCATCAGATTCATTAAAAAACAGAAAGCTCAAAAGGTTTTTTTTTTATTTTATTTTTTAAAGGAGGAATAAAATTTAACAGATGTCTTTAATCTTTTGGATCCTGGAGTCATTGTTGTTCTCCCTGGCACCAAGAAGAAGGGGGAGATTCCACCTACCTTCCTTGGAAGGTCCTGTTGTTTGTTGTATGCTTGCCTCTGTTTTCTCCATTCCACATTTAAAAGGAGAATTGAAGTAAGAGTGGTTTGTTGCTTTTTGTTATGTTGGTTCAAATCAAGCTAGTCTCATCTGGCTCTGTGCAAGCATCTCTTCTGTGTAATCCAATGCATCTTTTCTTATTGCCTTTATAAAAGTTAAAATGTTTGCACATACTGGATGATTCATATAGGATTTCTACGTTATTCTTACTTCATCCTATTTGAAAACTATTGTTCCACCAGTGTTACACTGGTCATCAATAGAGCAGGAAATTGTGATAAAACAAAGCAAAACGAAACAAATGGAAAGAGTGAGAAAGTGCTTCTCTTTTTGAAATTTCTTGCCTACTTCTTTAATGCTGTTCTTTGGGATTGGTCATTTTTAAGCTATTTGAAATTTTGCTATTAAATAAAAGTCCAAGTTCATAATTTCATTGCTTGTCAAATTATTTTTGATACAGTTATGAGGGATGCAATATGTTAATATTTTGCTTATTAGAGTTTTATTAGCTTTTCATTATCTTTTACTTTAAAACAGCTGTTTCTACTATAATTAAATTTTTTCAAATTAAAAATACGCTATTTTAAATAAAAGCATACAGTGTATATAAATCAACAGTTTAAAAATACACAGAACACAAAAGTACATGAAAAATGTTTAATCACACTATTAATAAAAGGAAAATGATGTATTTTATGTTTCAAAATATATACTGGTGATAATTTTCAAAACAATTATTTTCTGTGACTTTGGATCATTATCAATATTATAAGACATTTCCAGTAGGAATATAATCATGCTCAGATTTTCTGCAAAGAAATTTAAACACAATGCCTTTAATAAGGACCATAAAATTTTGTGATGTCTAGTTTTTGTACCAGGAATCGAACTCAAAACTTATGCTTTCCAGGCAGGTAGTTATGCCACTGAGCTATCTCCCTGGCTGTCACTTCACACTGAAAGAAGTTAATGAGAAAAATATTCAAATTTTATATTAACATTTATGTTATAGATAATATAAACAAATAAGTTTGCTATTTTAGAAATTTTAGCAAAATTAGAAATCATGAAAGCATTTTCAATTTTTCCTATTTTTATATTAATTTATATATTTTTGCTTTAAACTTTAAATTTAGAGTAATACCCAGAAATTTAATTTTTCTCAATTTTAACACATGTATGTGGTTCTTTTTAAACATAAAGTGTTTTAACTAAGTGGGTGTTACGTCCTATATTTTAACTGTTTCCCCAAAGCTTCCTGCAGTCATAGGTGGGGCTTTTCAGAGGCGGCTGGATGTAGGGTGTGTGATGATGGGATGAAGGATGACATGTTAGGATTAAAGGTGTTAGTGCTACGTGCCCTAAGAGAGGGTAAAATGTAAAGGACAGAAAGAGGATTATCATCTGGTGCCTCCTGACTGCGCTGTGATGTCCCTCTGCCGTGCTACCCTGCCTTGGACCCAGCCAACTGTGGACTGAAACCTCCACAAACTGTGAGCCAAATAAACCTCTACACCTTTACCTTTGGGTGTTGAGTATTTTGTGAGAGAAACAAAAGTAAGACAGAGAGTAAATATTACATTTTTTATTCTTCCTTGTACTTTCAAATAATTGTATCCATTTTACTTTACAGCAAATTCTATTGACTAAGTCCAATTTGTGTATTTTGTCCTCATGCATACTTTTAAACATCACATTCTTGGTAAAACTAGCCTTTCATTTTTATGTATTTTTGGCAATTTCTGTATCAGTGACTGCCAGTGTTAATCAAGTACCATATTAAATCTAAATCTTTCTGAAAGTGCTACGTTCTTCACAGCTAGGACCATCTACCGTGACTCTTCTTTCTACACTGCTTGTGTTTCAAACTTTGTACTTCGCATGCATTGGGCACCTTTGAATATTTGTTGAATATATGTCAGAGATATCAAATATATGTTTTACACCATGTTTCTTAATAGCATCCTCTCATGCTTGATTTAGCTGTTACTAACCAACAATAGCAATCATTTCTTTTTCATCCATATTTGGCTTTTGATCTTCTCAACACATAATTATTTGTAGCTATTAGTAAATAGCACAGTTATTTCTTATAATCATCTATGCTAAGACCTACATTTTCTTCCATTTTTAAAACTCTTAAGTATTCTAAAGCAGTTGGGACACTTGTCTCAGAAAACTGATTTTCCTAGATAATTTTGTTTCTCTAGATCACATAGGTAAAGTTGTGCCTTGGTTTGATTACACCTAAGGTACATAAAGAGCCCTTACCAGTGCTCCTTTCAATGATACTGGTTCAGAACTTGCTTTCTTACCGTTCCTCTGTGACAAAGTGTCTCCTAAACGGCAGTCTCCTCCTCACACCCTGATGCTGCTGTCTCCCTAGTTCTGTGTCACAAAGTGATTTAAAGGAGTTTCCATTTGCCCTACTTACTATAGAATGGGTTGGTTAACAGGCATGATGTTTTCAATCTCTTTAAGCCTATGGCTGCTAGATTTGAATTTTCTGGTAGTTCTTTACTGATATATATACTCATAATCATATTGCCCAACTTGTATATTTCTTCTGACCTCCCATACTTACCATATGCTAGGATGCAACTTCCAAACCTACACACACTAGTGCAGCCCTTATCTATTGTGATGGCTTATATCTAGATGTCTCATGCAATCAGAGGTGGAGCTTTTTGGAGGTGGCCAGATCTAGAGTGTGTGATGCTGGGACCAAGCACGTGATGCTGAGATTGGTTCAAGGTGCTATGCTAGCATTAAGGGTATGATGGCTTCTCTTCCTAAGGGCTGGAAGCCTGGATAAAGTAGAAGAGACAAGAGCATTGCTGTGGTCCTTGCTTTCTTCTTGTCACATGCCACTTTTTGCTTGCTGTGGCTGCTTGTGTTTGGCTGCCTCTTGCTTACTTTACAGTGCCACTCTGCCATGCTGCCCTGCCTTAGAGCCAGCTGACTATGGACTGAAACTTCAACAAAATGAGTCTAAAAATACCTTTCTTCCTTTAGCTTTGAGTATTGGATATTTTGCCTTAGCTATAAGAAACGCAAATAAGACACCCATTTGCATTGGTTTAACTGTTACAATCATCTATTTGCACAGACAGGCTTTATAATTCTTAAAAAGTGATGGCAAACACTATTAAAACTGCTACTCTATGCATTAAGCAATAGTTGGCCTCAGACTATGGTGTCTCACACGTAATATGCAGGATAAAGTTACACATATAAAAATTTTGTTAACAGTGGATAGACGATTTACGCTTCCCCAGACTTCATATGTTGAATCTTTAACTCCCATGAAACTATTTTAGTGAAAGAGACTTTAATGAGCTGATTAAGGATAAACAAGGTCATAAGGATGTAGCACGACTACTATAGAACTGCAGCACTGAGAAAGAACGGAAGCCCAGCATAACAGTAGATTCCTGTAACCCCAGAGCCCTGTGAGGCTGAAGCGAGTGGATCACATGGTTGAGTCCAGCATTGGCAATGTAGCAACTTAGTGAGATGCTGTCTCAAATTAAAAGATATAGAGGACTCAGCATGTAGCTCAGTACAAAAGCTTTGGGTTCTGTCCTCAGTACCACCTGCACACAAACATACAATCTCACAGAGAACTGACACAGAGAATACATTGAAAGATGGCTAAGCGGCTATCTACCAGCTAGGAGGGAAGCCCCAGCGGAAATTAAACCTTTTGGGAAACTTCATATTGAACATGACAGACTATTGAGTTATAAGAAATTCATTTCTATTAAACTACCCAGGCAATGATGTGCAGTTATAGCAGCCCAATAATAAGATACAAATCCTATTTTCAAATGGCACTACTTTTCTCAGTTTTTACAAATAGACAATTACAGCTAAGATTTTTGTCATTTTTCCTAAGGTTATTGCTTTTCCTAGTTTTAGAAAAAAATGACTGTACCACTCATTTTGTGAAGAAACCAGTGTCAGCGTTCAAATAACTCATGAATGCATTGCTATATATTTTTAGAAAGGAATTCTCTATAACACAATGAATTTCCTGATTTTATAAGTTTTCTTTTTATATAAATGATACAAAATGTAGATATAAGTTGGAGAAGTCTATTGATTCCGCATCTTTCTATTAATCTTAAAAAATGCACCAGGCTTTCTTTGTTCCTGTTCATTCTGAAGTGCTCAAAACTTCGCCAATCAACTAAATTCTCCTCTAATTTTGTTTCCATAGAGACCAATAGACTTAATACTCATCTCAAGCAACAGAGAATGAACAAAAGGGAGAAGAAAGTCCTTCTATTTTTGTTAGCCTAATGCTACGATTTAAAGAAACAAGGCCCCCCATGCCTCTGTTAATTCTGTGGAAACAAGTTGGCAAGATAACAAAGAGAATGGAAAAAATTGACCTTTGCTGGGCACCAGAGATTTTAAATTATTTTGTGCTCTTCCCTCATAAGGATTAGTTTGTTTGGAGTGTACTTTCACAAGTGCGATGCAGTCAGCTCTATTCACTTGAAACTGTGAGAATTAGCAGCCAATTTATTACAGATGAACATTAGATTTTAACTATCTTACTCTCCATTGCTCTGTAGTCTTGGTATATTGGTCATGAACTCATATTGGACAAAATGAAGTGTCAGGGATTTTGGACACCATTTATGAAGAGCTGTTATCATTGATGGATGCATAAAATGCATAACAATACAAGTATTTGCCTCATCACTTTCTCCTGAACTTTGAACTCTGCCACACTTGATAGCCAATTATGCAGCCTGTCAACATCTGGTTAGTATTTTGCCCCTTTCTCTCCAAACACTTTTCACTGTCACATTGCTATGGTGTATATGTGCAATGTCCCCCAAAGCCTCTTAAGCACATAGGTGGGGCTTTCAGTAGGTGACTGGATCGTGATTGTGTGATACTGGACCAGGAATGTGTGGTCTTGGATCCTGAGTGTGTAGCATTGGACTAGTCCACAGACGGCTTCACAGCTCAATGTGATTTTGGGGAGGTGAAGCCTGGTGGGAAGAGGTGGGTCACTGTGGGCATGGTCACTAGGCGTGGCCCCAAATGATAAAATCCCTCTTCCCACTTTAATTCTTCCATATTTCCTGTCTGCCCTGCTGTTTCTTCTCTACCATGCCCTTTTCTGTGCTGTCCTGTCTTGGAGCCAGCCTACGACAGATGGAAACCCCCACAAACTCAGCTAAAAGGCTTTTCTCCTTCAGTTTGTGTTAAAGTTGTCAGATATTTTTTCACCTTGTCACCGTGATGAGAAAGTAACTGTGACACACACTTACCGAAATCTCGTCTGTCACATCTTGACCTAAGGTGAGTGGTTCAGTAATGGCTTAAGGCCTTCACTAGGCTTCTCCTTCGTCCCAAAAAGCTTTACTTTGTATTTCGACATTAAAAACTATATCACTATCTTTTCATTAGTTTATTACTTTTATTATTTAAATGAAACATTTCCTTTAAAGTAACAGCTATTTTTAAATACCTCTGTAGAGACAATTTACATATTTGTAGATGAAGTTTATAAAAATAAAAAATGTAAAAGACATAAAGAAACAAAATTTAATTACTCTCAGAGTTTGTTCAATAAATATATTCCATCTAGGGATAAGTGGCTAAAGAAAATACAGTACATACAAGGCAATACTATTCAACTTTAGAAAGGTAAGAAGTTCTGTCACTTCATGGATGAGATAACAAGAATGCTAAGACACATGAAACTAGACAAATGTAGAAAGACAAACACGAAATATTCTCCTTCACCTGTGGAGTTTAAAACAGGGGTGCATTCAGAGAGAGAAGAGGGGAAAAGGCCTGTTCAGAGCTGGCTGCCGGGGAAGAGCAGTCAGGGAGTGATACCAGGCACAGAAGTGTCATTGCACAGACAGGAGACGTGCACAATAGTTACTTTTACTTATTTTCCTATTCTGAGATCAATCATACTGTATCATAAATATAGCTAATAATTGCAAGGCCAAATTTTGCTGAGAGTAAATTTAAAATTTTCTGATCAGGAAAAGTCTTAAATATTTGAAGTGATAAAAATTTTAACTTCATTTAATCATTTCATTTTGTGTTAAAAATCATGCATCCAAGAATGGTGGTGCCCTCCATAATCCTAGCTCTTGGGAGGCTGAGGCAGGAGAATTGTGGTGTGTTTAATGCAAGCCTGAGTTACATAATGAGTTCAAAGCTAGGCTCAACTACAAACTGAGAATCTGTCTCAAAAAAAAGTACAAAAATAAAAGTCACAAAGCACTTTGCATGCCATAAATATTTATAACTATAATTGTCAATAAAATACAGAAATTATTCAGATATAATAACAATATTATTAAAAAGATAGATCTCTTATGGTGGGTCATAAAATTAAACATTATAACAACAAAATTATTTAAGGTACAATAATGATTTTTAACATTCTTGACACCTGGCCATTATGCCAAGAATATTTCTCAATTATGATGAAAAAATAAAGCATCTCCAGAGAATTCCAGAGTAATCCTTGAAGAGTTAACCCCAACTGAGAATCAAAGCTACAATTACATGTACCAACAGAGGTATATGCCTTACATTTATAATGATAATTAAAAGAAAGAAGTTAAAAATGACATAGTTCTGTTGAAACAAATACACAAAATTGTTTAAGACTAAATACCTAAGTGCCTGAAAGAGAGGAACTGAAAGAGTTATATGACTAGGGAAAGAAAAAGTTTAAGGATTTTTAAATGTACTGTTTATTGAATTGGGTAGTACTTTTTATTTTATTATTTTTAAAATGCCATTTTGTAGCAAAAATTGTTAAGTATTATATCTAAAATTTTCAAAGCAGGAACAATATATCAAACTGAAGAGATTTGTATGGGATAAAGTGGACTGGCCACATTTCATGCAGAAATTTGAGAGAAGGGACAAGAAGACAAACAAGGACATTGAATGTTTTAAGCACAACCTCATATAGGATCAAGATTTGGTGGACACTGGATATCATTACATTATTAATTGATGCCAAAGAAATTGATCTTCTTTGTATTATCAGTTGGCTCATGCTAGAGTGTCTGGAGAGCTCTCACAGTTCCTGCAGTTAGGAAAATAAAAACACAATGCACAAGTTGCAGTCAGAATTATATTGATAACATAGTAACATCATTCATGAGGAAATGGATTCCAGTTTTAGAAAATAACTGTTCATTGCTGTTCAATGTACTCAGTAAATGAACAAGATAAAACATAATATATATTCATTAGGGAGATTGGTCTGTAGTTCTCTTTCTTGGTTGAGTCTTTCTCTGGTTTTGGTATCAGTATAATACTTGCCTCCAGAAATGAGTTAGGGAAAACTGTTTCCCTTTCAATTTCATTGAAGAATTTGAAGAGTGTTGGTATTAAATCTTCTCTGAATATTTTCTAAAATTCTGCTGCGAATCCATCAGGGCCTGGGTTTTCCTTTGTCGGTAAATTTTTAATCACATTTTCAATCTCATTAATTGATACTGCATTGTTCAGGATTTTTATATCTTCTTGACTCAACCTTGGTAATTGATACATATCTAGGAATCTGTCCATTTCTTCTGAGTTTTCTACCCTATGGAAGTAAAGATTTTCAAAGTAGGTATTAACGATCTTTTCAATTTCTGTAGGATCTATAGTGATTTCATCCTTTTCATTCCTTATTGCACGAATTTCAGTTCTTTCCTTTCTTTTTTTGATAAGGGTGGCTAGGGGTTTATCAATTTTATTTATTTTTCCAAAGAACCAACTCTTTCATTCATTTATTTTTTGTAGGGCTTTCTTCATCGCAACTGTATTAATTTCTGCCCTGGTCTTTATAATCTTCTCCCTTCTTTGGGCTTGAGCTTGACTTGTTCTTTTTCTAAAAGTTTGAGGTGCAGCATTAGGCTATTTATTTGTTCTCTCTCTGTTTTCCTTATGTGTGAGTTCACTACTATAAATTTCCCTCTGAGGACTGCCTTCATCCCACAGATTCTGGTAAGTTGTATCCACAGTTTTGTTTGTTTGTAGGTATTTTTTAAATTCTTTAATTTCTTCTGTGACCCATTGGTTGTTCAGAGGGTTGTTTTTTGATTTCCAAGTGTTTATGGAGTTTTTGGAGTTCCTTTTGTTGTTAATTTCCAATTTCATTGCACTGTGGTCAGATAATATGCATGGGATAATTCCTTTTTTTTTTTGCATTTAGGTAGGTATGTTCTCCGGGCTAGAATGTGGTCTATTTCAGAGAAGGTCCCATGTGCAGCTGAAAAAAATTTGTATTCTGATGTTGTGGGGTGGAACACTCTATACATATCCTAAGTCCATTTGTTCACACCTTTGGTTCAGGTCTGTTATTTCTTTGCTGATTTTTGGTCCAGTTGACTTATCTGTTTGTGTCAAAGGGATGTTGAGGTCCCCAGTTACAATAGTGTTATTAATTATTTGGGTGTTCATGTCTGTTAAGATCTGTCTTATGTAGTTTGCTGCTCTGATATTGGGTGCATACATGTTTATGATTATTATCTCTTCATCTGGCAGTTTGCCCCTAACAAGTATGTAGTGGCCTTCTTTATCTCTTTCGATTGCTCTCAGTTTGAAGTTTATATTGTTTGCAGACATAATAACTACACTTGCTTTTTTCTGGGTTCTTGTTGCATGGAGAATTGTTTTCCATCATTTGACTTTCAGTCTATGGATTTTCTTTTTAGTAAAATGTTTCCTGTATACAGCATATCGTTGGGGTTTGTTTCTTAACCCACGTTGTTAGTCTGTGTCTTTTGACTGGTGAATTGAGGCCATTTACATTTATGATTATAACTGATATGTGTTGTCTTATCATTGTTGTGTTATTTACTTGCTGTTGGTTTCTTACTTTTTCTACCTTTTTAATGGTTTACTCTGTTTGAGGGTTCTTTTCTATTGTTGTTCTTAAAATTGAGGTCATTTTCTTCTCTGTCTAGAATGTCCTTCAGTACTTTTTGTAAGGATGGCTTGGCACTCACGATGTTCTTCAGTTGCTCTTTGTTGTGAAAACATTTTATTTCTCCATTAAACTTGAAGGATAGTTTGGCAGGACACATCAATCTTGGTTGGAAGCTGTTTTGTCTTAGGACCTATAATACTTCACTCCAAGCTCTTCGTGATGGGATGGTTTGTACTGAGAAGTCTGCTGTGATTCTGATGGGCTTTCCTTTATAGGTGATATGTTTCTTTTCTCTAGCAGCTTTTAAAATTCGGTTCTTTGGCTGGAGATCTGGGATCTTGATTGATAAATTATAAAGTCTCAGATCCAAACTAGAATTCATAGTGTTGTTTCAGAGGGAGTATTTTTTTCCTGAGTGTTTCACTGCTGAAGTACATAAATGTTAACATAGAGCATTTCCATTTCAACTCTGCTCAAAACACAGTGTAATATTATGCTTATTCTCTGAAATATATATATATATATATATATATATATAATAAATGTGTTTGTGTTTGTTTCCAAATATTGGTGGATGTCACAGAGTATTGGATTAATAAACCTTAGTTATTGTGTGCTGATCAGGCCCACAATCTCCCAAATGATTGGATGGGAAGGCTTACATAAATGAAACAATTGAAATGATTTTAGGGCTCTGGGAGATTCCAAACTCTCTCACAAAAATGGAGATTCTGAGGTTTTAGACCAAGAACTTCTCTGAGTGGCCTTTATTTAATCAGGTTTTTAAACAAATGAGGGGAATACTGAAGAAAATACAGGAATCTGGGCAGGACATGGGAATCCTTTAAATACCTCTCCAAGTAATACTTTATATTAATTTAGGAGACCTAATGTTATCTCCAGAAAGGCTTTCAAGGAAGGAGTGAATGCCTGTAGCTAATCTCCTTTTAGTTAACTTGGGTTGGAGCCAAAAGTACTCAGCTGTGGCTTTGTCTTGTCCTTTGTGACCTCATAGTTTTACCCACCATTATAGGCCTCAGCAGGACCAATGACTCACAGTAAACATGGAAAGCCAGTTGGTTAATGTAAGTCCTGCTCAGACATGCTTCACAGTCATCTCCGTTAACACAGATTATTCTACAATTTATAATTTAATTATATTTTGCTCAGAAAGTATACTTAATGCTTGTTAATTAAATCTCCATGGTTCTTAACATCTCTGTTTTGGTAAGAAATTTGCATACACTTGAGAAAGAATGTTTGCTTTCTGCTATTGATCTTTGGAGCATTCTGTAAATCTCAGTTAAGTCAAGTTGACTGTCAGTATTGTTTAAATGTTCTCCATACTTAACTAATTTTTAGTGTACTTGCTCTATCCATTGTTAAGAGACAGAAATTAAAATTTCCCACTATAATTTGTATTTACTTCTTTCTGTTTGATGCTTTATAACTTCGTGTTTATATATTTTGATGTTCCCTTAATATGTGCATAAATGAGAACAATTATATGCCATTTTGATGAATTGGTAACTGTCACTGAGAAATGACATTTTCTTATTCTCTGAGTCCACATTATCTGATATATCACTGTAGCCACTCCAGGCTTATTTTTATTTATCTTATAATATGTTGGGTTTTTGTTGTGTTTATTCTTTAACCTAACTCTCTTTGAAAAACATGCACTATAGACACTAAGTTGTAACAGATAAACACTTCTTTGTTTAAAACCCGATCTAATAATCCCTTTTTTAATTGGAATATATGTTTATCATGATAGATGTTTTGCTTTGATTGGAATTTATTAGCTTGCAATTGTTTTCTATAGATCTTTCTTTGTGAACTTTCCCTGTTTCTGTCTCTGTCTCCGTCTCTGTCTCTCAGGGTGATTTCTCTTACTTTGACTTTATTTTATGATTCAAATGCATCTCCTGTTTTTGGCTTTCTAGCTATAATCTTTTGTTTTCTTAGTGGTTACTTAACAATCATAGTAAATACCTGCATCTTTATGCAGTTTACTTCCCAGTATTATGTATCATGTCATATATAAGTAATATCCTTAAAATGGTATACTTCCACTTTTCCACTTGTGGCAACTGTGATATTATTGCCGTGTTCTTCACTCTTCCATGTGTTGTGAATGCTACATTTTAATCTTTTAAATTAATATCTTTAAAAGTGCCTAGTTTTTAGCCATATAGTTATCATCTTGATATTTTTTATTCTTTTATGCAGGTTTAGGTGTTCATCTGCTATCATTTTTCTTTTCTTTTGGAAGGATTTCATTCTGGGTCTCTTGCAGTAGGACTGGAGGATTTTTAGAATTTTTATGTGTCACAGTAGGTTTTGTTTTGTCCTTGTTCTTTGTACATTGCAATAGAGATGAAATACCAAGTTGATAAAAAATTCCTCAAAGAGATTAAGGAAGAGGGGAATGAAAAAATGAATTAAGATGTGTTATGTACACTTACCACTTCCCTACAGGAATGTAATCATGTACTGCACCACATAATAATAAAATATAAAAGCTGAAAGTATATTTAAAGATATTCTGTGCTGTCTCTGCCTCCACTGCTTCTGATGAGAAATCCTATCAGTAACTTGATTATTTTGCTAAGCAATTTGACTTTCTTACTTTCTCCTTTTCTGTTTTTGAGATAGGGTCTCACTATGTAGCTCAAGCTGGCTTCAAACTCACAACAATACTCTTGCCTCAGCCTTTCAAGTGCTGGGATTAAAGATGCACACCACCATTCCTGGTTAGTAAATTGACTTTCATACAAGACATAACTGAAGTTCTCTTCAAGGCGAAGTAGGAAGAGTTATTTGAGCGTACATTCAGGTGCTTACAGTACAAACTTACATGAATTACTGATTCTTCTGATGATGGACCTCTTACCTTTTGGCTTATATGGACTGTGGTGCAACATAGTCTTGGGAAAAACTCAATTCCATAAACTATGGCCTAATAGATAGTGCAAAATAGTTTTGTCTTCTTTGAAAATTTCCAAATACGTAAAAAATACAGTCTCAAATTTAGTGTTTTATCTGAAGGACATTCTATCGAATTCACTAACCAGTATGTAACTTATATACTCATTCCTTAAGCAATCCACACATGCGCGCGCGCGCGCACACACACACACACACACACACACACACACACACATACACACACACTCTCATACATTCATACACACATGTGTACTTTTTTTTATTTCTCTGGGCTCCTATTTATTCCATTTGCATGAAAAACTATGTGTGAGTCTATCAGGAAAAACCATCCTCTTTTAGACATGTAATATGTCTCCATTCCAAAGTTTTGCATTTCTTAATGGTATTGATTTGACTTAAAAAACCTCATATTCTGACCAATAGTGTCAATTTTGTGCATGATCCATATGACTTTAAATTTAGATTGTGGGCAGATAATATCTTGTTCCAAAAGAAAATTTAAAGTCTAAAGTTTTCAATATTGATTATCAAGAAACTTAGGCAGAACTCAGGGTTCTGGTGTTTTACAATAATATTCTGTCAAAGAATATTTAAAGGGGTAATAGACACCCGACTCAACACACGAATCTTTAACATCGCCTCTGATCAACTTAAAGTTGGCTATGGCATTATAAACATGCCACTAGGACTTCTAAGTCAACTGAATATGTTCATAATAAACATACTTGATTTTCATCTGAATATTACATCAAATCATTTATGACATAAGTCTAGTTCTCATTACTTTAACCATCAGAAAATAATGAAGATTCTTACCACTATTAATTTAATTCTTCGTGATAGGTCATAGACTAAAAGTTTTGGTTTATAATTCTGACTCTGCAGTCAACTGGGAAATATAAAGTGATTATATGTTATTTGTATACACTTTCTGAAACATAAATCAAGTCTTGCATTTTTACTTTTATGCATTTCCCCCTTAGAGTCTCTGACATTTGTTCTACCATGTTAAATAAAAAAATTTTCAAATAGTTTAAAATAAATTTACCATCAATTATCTTTGTGTCAGGAACTTACATAAATGGATTTTAGGGAAACTGCTGATTTCTCCTCATAGAATATGAGTGACCTTTTCTTTCCATTGTTTCAGAGCACATCTCTTTGTTGCATCTAGTTCCCTTTCTGTAATGGTATATGATATGGAAAAAAGCGAAGAAAAATGTCTGAATAAGAGCTGTCAGGAGGTAATGGATCTTAAACATCATTCTTTTTATCCTTAGGTTATCACAATGTTATTTTGAAGGCATGAATTTGGAGAGTATTGGCAGCCCATATAACTTCAAATGAAAAGCTTACTGTCAATTTAATTCCCACATATCTATTTGAAACACAATAAATTGGCAATGCTTAAATGTAATTAGTGAAAGAGAATCCCTGAATTTTCTAGAAGAAAACAAAAAGGCATTTATACAGTATATTTTCAGATGTGCACATTTGAGCAGGACAAATATATAAATATAACTATGAGGTAGATATCTTTATGTTACAGACACATTATAAATAGTATATTGAACTATAAATTTTACATTCTTGTTACACTTTGGATCAGAAGCCTTTTTTATTTTTAATCATATCATCAACTATGTAAATTTAATATCTGGATTGACATTGACAAATGGTCATCACCAGTAAAGCAATTTCTTATAAAAATAATGAAATTCATAATAAGGTGTGTCATGACTAGTGGTTAAATAAACATGAGAATAGTACATATTGCAATTTTACTTTCTCCTTATTAATTTTTTCTCTTTTCACTAATTATGCCATTGTACATATATCCTGGAGAAGATAGTTTGTTTCTTCTCCTGAGTTTAAATTTTTTGTGGTGACATTAGTTTATCATGAAAGTGATAATAGAAATATAAACTTTGATTTCCACTTTCTTGAATAGTTTATATAAAAATGTGAAGTAATTTTCCTGAATATTTACTGAACTTGGTATAATTTTAATTTTTCTCCTATTTATTTATTTATTTTATTTATTTATTTTTTTGCGGTACTGGGGATCGAACTCAGGACCCTGCGCTTGCTAGGCAAGCGCTTATTCCACTGAGCTATATCCCCAGCCCACTCTCCTATTTATTTTTAGTAGAAAATTTTCAACCATTGATTTACATTTTTGATTAAAGTATTATTCATATATTCTATTTCTGAATCATTGTCTAATACATTTCTCATTATCTTTTATTAATATTTTCAAACTTATTTTCATATTTCTCTCAGTTGCTTTTCTCTCATTGCTGAGACAAAATACCTGACATCACAAGTTAAGGAGGAAAGGTTTGTTTAACACACAGTTTGTGGAAGTTTCAGTCCATAATCAGATGGCTCCAAGCTAGGGTGGCTTGGCAGAGGGGCAACAGCTTATGGTGGCAGAAAACAGCAAAAGCAACAGAGCAAAAGGGAAGAGAAAGTCTCTTTTTCTAGCTTATATTGTATACAGGGTACCTGCCCTAGGGTGAGTGTGGCATTCACCCCCAGCCCCAGTGTTGTGGACTAAAGCACAGCCTTCGTGGGTTAGAAAAGACTTCCTGGACTAAGATGAACTTTAGCCAACCGAAGCTACACTCTACTCCCTTATTCCTATGTGGCAGAACATTCCAGCCCATAAAGAGACACAAAAGAGTAGATGGACTCCCACCCCCTTATGCAAATTTCTGCTGCACTGACACATTCCAAGCCAAATAAGAAAATGTTCTTGTCTCTGTGACCACCTGGAAACCTGACCCTATAAAATCTGTAGTTGTGGCCCTCCTCGGGAATCAACATTTCAAACTTCACGTCGGATGTCATCCACATGAAATCTTGTTTATCTCTCCCTAGCCTCTGTGGATGAATCTTTGTGCTCCGCTTTTTGCCACAACACCAGCACTAGACAATGAACCAATCACAGCTTCAGCTGCCTTTGAAAAGCCCACCCAGCATCATCACATGAGTCTGTGGGGGACATCCAAACACAAACTATAACAATATTAAAGATGGCAAATTTACATGGATTCAATTTAAATATTATTTAAATGACTAATTACCTAATAATTACTATTGCAATTTATGGATTCAATATAGTCCTATACAAATTGTAATGATTTTTTTTATAAAACTAAAAAACACAATTCTTTAATTCATAAGGGGCCATAGAACACCACAAATATTAAAATACAACTGGAGAAAGAAGAATAAAATCGGAAACATCACATATTTTATTTCAAAACATAAAAAACTGTCATTTTCCTATAAAAATTTGTGTGGCATGGACATTAAAGACAGATCAATGGAACAGAAGTAAAGGTCAACTTAGTTTTGACAAGAATGACAAAACTTCACACCACAAAGGATCATCACGTCCTTCACAGACGGCCTTGGGAAACTAAACACCAATGTAGGAAAGAATGAAGTTGGAAGCGCCTGCCTAGCAAGCGCAGGGTCCTGAGTTTGATCCCCAGTACCGCCAAAAAAAAAAAAAGAATGAAGTTGGACCTTTATCCTCTATTGTACACAAAAGTATGTGCCAAAGAATTACAGATTTAAACAAAACAACTGAAACTTGAAAATTCTTCAAAAAACACAAAATATAAAATTTTCTTTGTATTTGTTTTAGCAATGATTTTCTAGATGTGAAAACCAAAGCACAGGCAACAAAAGTAAAATATAAGTGAATTAAATCAAACTAAAAGGCTTTGTAAGGAAAGTCACTAACGTGAATAAAAAACATGTAGAATAGGAGAAAGTATTTGAAAGCGATTTATTCAGTAAGAGAATAACTTCCAAAATACGTAAGAAATACATGCAATCAATATCATCAATATAATAATTATCATAAAAGTGGGGAATGGATTTCAGTATACTCTTCTCCAAGAAAGACCTACAAATTGTCAATTAATATATGGAGAACCATGTTCAGTGTAAATGCAAATCAAAACCACAAGACAATATTCCACCTCTGTGAGGATGGATGGCAGGACATCAAATATTTTATTTTCAAAGCTGTTGAGAAATTTGAACTCTTCCACATGCTTGGTGATTACACAAAATGGTGAAGGGATAGTGAAAGAAAGAATATACTTTCCTCAACAATTGTAAACAGAAATGTCACAGGATATAGAATATTACTTTTGGATACTTATCCAAAATTCTTGGAGTTAGTATCCTCAAGGGAAACTAATAGTCCAATCTCCACTGCAGTAGTACCCTTAATAACCAAGTTAATAAACCAAACTCCTTTCAACAGATGAATGAATAAAGAAAATGTGTTACACACATAACACTGAATACTTTTCAACCTTAAGGAAGAAATAAATTTTGCAATATGTAATATGGATGGAACTTGATGATATTATTCTTTCAAATGAAAGAGGAATATTGCATAATTTCACTGATACGAGCTGCCTAAAATAGTCACATTTATAATATCAAAGAGTACACTGGCATTTTGAAGGGCTGAGTCAATGGAGAAAACAGAGCAATTAAATGATTAAATAAATATAATTAATTTAAAAATTAAATTATTTGCACTTTTTAAGTTAATCAAATACATTCAGATATCTGTTGCATAACTTTATGGTTATAGTTAATACTGTCTTATTCACTTAAAATTTTACAAGAGGCAAGACCTCAAGTTTAGTGTTCTCAAAAAAAAAAAGTATTAAAATAAAAGGAAGAAAATCCTTCACCCACACATAGTACAAGCAAAATAAAAAATAAAAAAATTGTAAAATGATGGATCATATAAAATTGTGAATACAATCTCAAATTTATGTCTTTCTAAGTAGATGAATATCTCTCCCTCAGAATCCACCAGAATTTTGTGATAGGAGCAAAAGTCATTATAATATGTATTTTCTCACATATTCATGACGTTTTATTTGCTAAATTCTCAAAATTTCTTTAACTTCTTTACTACCTCACAATTTAACATTCAATAATTGCATGTAGAACCATAGAACAAAGATTTTCAGAATACAAAGGAAAGATCCTGGTAGGTAATTCCAGCAGAAAGAAAGAGAGGATAGGGAATGGGAATTAAAATCAAAACTTGGTCCAGTGGTGGCTAAAAGGTTTTTTGAGAATGAGACATTCAATGTCCAGTTATTTAATTTATTAAAATATATCTTAAAATATGAAGTGCTGAAGTGATCATTTGTACCTCCCTCATAGACTTCATGGCAAAATTTAAAAGCATTATGTGAATCATTTAGCATGTTTTCAAAAACAAGTAATAGAAAACCACTAAATCAGTGTTAACTTACTTATTGCTGTTACAGCATTCTACCCATCTTACGTGATGTCTGTAAGAGTCTGTGTGTGTGTGTGTATGTGTGTGTGTGTGTGTGTGTGTCTGTGTGTCTGTGTGTGTATGTAGATGCTCGTTCATTGATCACATATCTGTTAAATCACATATCTGTTGAATTTTCATATTGTGCATTCCAGGGTTGTACATGTATAATGACATTTTAGAAGTCATATTATGTGCTAATCATGTTGAATTCTGCTGCAGTATTGTAGAAGATAGGTAGGATAATGAAACAGTAGTTATGTTCCAATTTTCCTGAAAATCTCACGTGCCTGAGGCAGAAAACAGGCTGCTTATCCTTTATCGGTAAGTGAAATTCCAAGAAAGATGAGTGAAAATATTATGAGGCAGAGGAAGGGAGATTACAAATAAAAAGAAATAGGTTATAAAACCACTCATGGGTCTTAGAATGGGAATGATTGATAAGCAGGACCTGGTACATGTCTTTAGAGATAATGCATGGCAGAAAGGAGATGATTTATCTCCTAATTTGCTTCTGCCCTTCATTGGTCAATGACTGTGCTGTGCTAAGGTGACTTACGTACTAGGAGGATTTTCATGACGCATTACCCGGGCCCTACAACAGTCACAGGAGAAGTATAGTGGATTGTGATGGTCTGCTGCACCTATTTCAGATTCCAGGATTTTACTAAAATCTTTACAAGATAGGCAGTACATTGTTCCTTTTTTAAAGAATAAACATTTTGGATTTAAGATACACATGGGTGAGTGTCTTAGTTGCTTTTGTTGTTCCAAAGACAAAATACCTGGCACCCAAAGTTAAAGGAGGGAAGGTTTATTTAGCTCACAGTTTGTAAGGGTTTCAGTTCATAGTTGGCTGCCGCTAAGACAGGGGGGCATCACGGAGCACAAACAGTTCATCACAGGTAGAAGGCAGCAAGCAGTAAAGTAGTAAAGCAGCATCTTTTTTCTGTCCCTTACATTCTATCCGGGCTACATGCCCTTGGGGCAGACAGTGCTCACAGGCAGGATGGGTCTTCCCATTATCCACACCCAGAACTATGCCAAACCAGAGGACTCATGTAGTAATCATACACCCTTGATCCCAGCATCACACACTCTACATTCAGCTACCTCTGAAAAGCCCCACCTAAGACCACATGAGGCTTTAGGGGGACACACCTAGACATAAGCCATAACAGAATTTATGCAGTCCCTTAATATGTTACCTTTTGGTAAGCTACTTAATCTATTTCCTAGGGTACATATCTTTAAAGTAGGGAAATGACTGTATTTGGTACAGAGTTACTGTCAGTATTAAACACACTCTAGGTGTTCAGACCAGAACCTATCACATATTAAATGACTGTAATATTTTCTGTCTCTGTATTATATTCTTATATTATTATTATAATGTATCAAGTATATATCAGTCTAGAATGGAAACATGCAGGAGTGGAACATCAATAATGAGCATGTCTCTTTTCAGGGCACGTTTGGAGATTTAAACAATCACTGTTAATGAAAACACGATAAACACTGATATGCTAAAGGAACATCTTCAACCTGTCAAAACCATCAATGGTAGTTACTGCCCTCTCCTTCCATTTCTAGAGCAACTTTTTGAAAGCTCTAAACAAAAACATCAAAATTTTTTCAGATAAAGGCTGCACCCTGGACTAAATACAAATGAGATAATGCTGAATTTTCTTAGTGAAACTGATTTGAGGAACTTCAGTCAGTGACTTGTATTGTGAATACTGGAAAGTCTTTAATTTTTATAAAACTTTTAATCACATTTTATTTCTAAAAGAAATATTCTTTCATCATTGTAGATGACATGATTTTCATGCACATTGACTCAAAATTGATTTGATTTCATGCAGAAATATTCAGCCACTTAATCAAATATTTACAACTGATTAATAAATGAGAACACTAACAGTTACTTCATTTTTATTTTCATGAGAAATAATTTTTTATACATAGATAACACAAAATTGTCACTCTGACAGGGTCTCCCAAGATAATTAACACTCTCCTCTTACAATTCTGAACAGATAGTGAATGAAATTTTGGATGAGGTTTGGAATACCACCTGCAGTGTTTTTAAACACACAGCTTTAGTAACAAGATCTCTGAGAGAATTAGATTTAAATTTGCTCTCACACCCAATAACTAGAACTGGATTGGGTGTAGTTTTTCATGTAGTGGGATGTGGTAACCCCTTGGAAGTGTGGTAATTTGCACAAATATTTTTCCCTAATCAGAAAATTTAACTGTAAATCTTCATGGAAATAGTAAGGAGGGAGCAGAGGGGAGAGATGAAATATTCTAGAGAACATCTCTCCTTACCTTAAATAGAAACAGATAATAAATTAACCAGTAAAGTACATGATCTAAAAATATATAGTGGTCCATGCTACGAGTGTGTTTTGAATGAGTCAATTTTTGCATCATATAAATTTGAGAATACAAGAACTATCTCAGCAGTACGGAAAAGACATGTCACTGTCTCCGAATTCTGCACCATTGCATCGGCTCATCACCACTCACATTTCCACTTTATGTGAAAGTATGGAAAACCGTGATTTTGTGTTTTTAATACAAACAGCAAATAGGAGTGTCCAACCTTGCTCGAATGGGAATATTGTCCCTGCAGGCCTGCGTGAAAGGGATAGACCCCAAAGCACCTGGTGTCTGAGGGCACCGCAGTACATCAGCAGGAGAAGGGTCTAGGCTTACATCAGCTGACATGTGAGAATTATGTATGTGATTATTTCAGGTGAAAATTGTCTACTGACAAATAGACTTGTATAACTGTAACAGTACTTTCTCAGAGCAGAACCATTATTCACCATTCTATACAACTTTTTATTATCTTACACAATAAATTTGAATTTAAGAATGGACTTCCTCAAATTAGTAAGAGCAAACAGCTACCCAGCACAGTGTACATTTTTAAAACTTCTATAAAGATGAATTTGAAAAGACTACCTGACACCAGTTTATAAGATGGAATTTGTGAATAATCAGCAATGGATGTCATATCACACTGCATCTGCTTCAAAGCATGCAGACACAATTTTTCACAAGATTTGACATTCCCTTAGAGACATCTACCTCTTCAGAACATTTGAGAGGATGATGGTGACACTGAGATATTGAGAACGGAATAGATACAGCTCATCTTGGAAGAAATTTCATAATTTCAACTCCATTAGTATTTCTAGGACAGTGAGAAACATTACAGAGAGTGGAAAACTTCCGTCGCACATGGTGCAGTTTTATGTTTTAAGCATAAAAATCAAAACTTTATTGGCTTAGTGAACACTTGCTTTTCAAGCGAGCATAAACCACTTCAGAACTGCATTATTTTGAACTACATAAAATAACGACATAAATAACACATAAATTAGGCTTTACTTCATTTATTTTAAATTATATTGTTGAGATTTAGCTCCTAATGTGAAAGTAGCACACTAACAACAAAATACTATAGATTTAATTGGGTGTCTTTTGAAAAGAAAGACAGAATTTGGAAAACTGAATTAACACATGCCACTGGGTTTTCAAAATATGATTTAGGGGTCAAAGATATAGCCCAGAGGCACAAGGTCAAGGTCCTCAGTTCGATTCCTGGTACCAAAAACACCCCAAAAGACAAAATATGATTTAGGAAATACTGAATACATTGATGCATTGGGATTTTTCACTCATAAATTTAGATTCATGATATAGTTTAATTTATCTAATTAATAAGAGGATGAAAATTCGCATCCATTAATATGAAAACAGTCCAAGGCTTACCGATGGAGGCATCAATCTGTGCAAGACAGGCAGCTTAACAGAATGCTTTACTAACCATCTCCGAGCACATATTCAGACTCGTGTGATGTGTCATGGGCTTGAAAGGCTCAGCTCTATAAATGCCTATTTTGAAAATGAGGTCCTGGATACGTGTTCAGTTGGAGTTGTGCTGGTGGCACTTTACTGATGCATAGATCTATATATTCAAATAGCTGGAAAAAATGCAAGTCCTTGAGGAATGCATTTGTTTTGTCTGCTCCAAACTGCAGTGAAGGAGAGGGTCCTGTTGTAGAAATGGTCAGGCACTTCAGTTTTGTACACCTGCCATTTGACTTTCATAGTTATAAAAGCTTTGAATAAATGCTCAAATATTTTTATTCTCCTCAATCTAAAATATACTACTATTAATATAACAATCTAGGTAGCCTAACTACAAATTAACCTGAATTTGAAAGGCAAAGTTATTAAAATGGATGGTTTTCAGATTCCTCTTATTTGGCTCTTTCAAACAAAAGATATCAAAAATTATCATCACTAATTTCTGCCAATTTATAGCTTTTCCATAATTATTTCAGAATTTCTGCTATGTATTTCATATTTCTTTAGTGACTCTCCATTTGCAAATAAAATAGCACATCCTCAGGTGCGATCAAATTATCCTACTTACAAATTTATTTTCTTCATAACATATACGTTATATGAAATGATCAGTATTTGTTTCAGCCATTATTGACTACCTGAATTTGACAAACTACAATGTCCATGATAAGAAGGATCTCTGCTCTCTTATCTGAGTGTCTGTGTACAAGGGAGAGAAAATGATAGAATCAGGGAGGTAAGTGGTGAACAACCAAATGTTGTCAATTTGTGTCACCTTTTTAGCTAATTTGTGAGCAAGCATGAGTGGATAAATACAAAAAAGAAATAATTAGACAGTTGAAAATATAGTAATAATTTTATTTTTATTAGTTAGCTGTATTTAATTTCTATATTTAAAATATAATCATTATATACATGTATAACATTCCATGGAATCTCAGAAAGGATATTGAAATGTCCCAAACGTTTTCTTTTTCCTTTTTTTTTTTTTTTTTGCAGTACTGGGGATCAAACTCAGGACCCTGCGCTTGCTAGGCAAGCGCTTATTCCACTGAGCTATATCCCCAGCCCATCCCAAACATTTTGTGAGCCTGAAGCTATGACAATTTTGACCAAAATACACAATATTTTGTTTTACAGTGCAAGTTATAATACAGTATTAGTGTCCTGCAAGTTATTATTCTCATCATGACTAGGAAATTTAATACAGTGCTGTGAACGTTGAGGACAGAAATTCCCTAGCCATAAACACATCGATTTACATCCTGCTCTCACCAAGCTTAAACCTACGGCGTCTCAGCTATGATCATTTCATTATATTTTATTTACAAATAAGACAGAATAGAGATAAAAATTATTTGCAAGGCATACACAAAATAATAATTTATTGAATGTTTACATCTCATGTATTTCAAAACCCTAAAACGAGTCCTAATCTCTTTACCAAATGAAGGACATTAAGTGCCTAGACACAAGAGCACATAAATATTGCCCTTTAACAGGCAAAATTTGGGAAATATTGTTTATTTGTCTGTGTTTGTTCTGTTGTTTTGATATAGGGTCTTGTTATTTAGGTCAGGCTGGCTTTGAACTTACTATTCAGTCCAGGCTGGCAGCAAATTTGTGATCCTCACATCTCGGCCTGCAGAGTGTGAGGAGGCACGTCAGAGGGGCTGTTTCTCGCGCTGGTGCTCTGTCTTGCACTCTGTATCCTGGGTCCTGTGGCGCGAGCAGCTTCTCTGAACCGTGTCCATCTGCCGTAACATTTCCGCTCTGGAGCTCACCAAAGCCAAGGGACTGGAAGCTCTGAAGCCAAGAGCCCAGTACCTCCTTCCTCCCCTCCTTACCGTGAGGGAGTCGTGTATACGGCCCTAGCAGCAGGAAGCTGAGTCATATGCCAAGCTCATGCTCTGTAGATAGATGCAGGCTATACTATATAAGACTCAGTGATTTCTTATTTTATGTAGGAACATAGCATTACTTGTTTATCCATTCTGTTCTTTAATAGATATTTTGCCTTTAATAAAATAAACAGCAGAAATAAACATTTCTTAATAAAGTAAACTTTAATTATTTTTGTGAGAAAATATTTTTATTTGTAAATAGAATATTTGCTGAATTATAGATGTGACTTTAATATTATAGAAGTTCTAAATCAGAGTTCAGTGTATAATTTACTTTCAAGAAAGCTTCACAAAACTCAGTAATCACAAATGTTTTACAGAAAACTATGCAAAGCTCTCCTGTGTTTTTAACTAACGTTTATTCTCTGGATTTTTATTAAGTGCTTGAAAATGGGAAATTTGTATCTGCCTGATAAAAAATATAATGAATATATCAAATATTCCTTGGTCTGTTAAAGTTGATATTTTATATGCATGAAGTTATTAAATTTTTCATATGTATACACCTAATGTCTACCACTGTGTAACATGTTATAGGCATTTGATAAATGAGAGATAACTAAACCATTTACAGGTTTAGTTATATATAACATATTCTTTTAGTTAACCTAAACTGAAGAAATCAGTTTCTCTTTTTAATAATGATATCGATAGCTGTAAAATATTTTTAAAGCTTCTCTCTTTTAAACTTGAAATTCCTTTCCCACTTCACACAGAACCACTAAATTTAAAATTCTGTGATTTATTAGATATGACATTTTCTGCTTATGCATGCCCTGTTTGTGATATTATTCATCAAAATTTAATATAATACTTACAGAAAATAATAAACAAAAGTTAATTAAGTTGGAATTAATTTAAAGTGTAATATATTCACACACGGAGTTGTTTTGAGAGCCTCTCATATTTTCTAGAAGGCAGTTTGTGAAAGATGAAAAATAGTTTTCTTCAGTGCTTACTGGTTTTGAACTGTCAGACCAGCTAATAGATATGCTAGGAAGTAGCTGAATACATCAGTCTGGAGTTCAAGGAATAGTTCTTGGCTAACAACATAAATTCTAGGGATATTAGCTGAGATCTGGTTTCAAAGCAGTGTGATTGCCCGAATTCACAAGGAGAGTGCATGTGGGTCACTGCCTGAAGAGATCTTGCTACTGAGCCATGGAGCCCTTGAATATTAAGACATCAAAGAAGCAAAGAAACATTAACCAAAGTAACAAGGAGGGAGAGAGGAGTAAGAGAGATGACTTGGAAGCTAAGTGGAAAATCAAAAATGGAATTAGTAATCATCTTCATGCAATTTTTTACCATAGAAAATATAGAGTATTTGGCAATCAGGAGACCACCACGCTTTTACAAAGCAATTTCAAGAGTACTAGTAGGTTCTTATACTGCTTCAGTCAGTCTGATTACCAGATTCAAGCATGCAAAATTGGGCAGGAATAAAAAAATTTTAAGCACTGTCTGTTCCTTTTAATAAACCACAGACATCATCCATACACCTATCTCAGCTCTCCTTGTATACGCCTATGAATTTTGGTTTTCATTCTAAAGAGAAAAGAAAAAAACAAAATAATAAAAACAAATACATACAGAAAACTACAAAGAGAACAATAAAAATGATAAAGAATTGTAAAACAAGATATGTAGTGTAGCAACCATTGTTAATTCCTATCATTTTGTTTTGAGGTCATGTATCCTTTTTACTGTTTTTGTGCTGTTTTGATCTTCTCTTCATTGTTGTTTTGTCAGTTATTTAATCTTTAAAATAACAAAGAGTCCTGGGAGGAAGACAGTGCACTGGAATAATCTTGACAGAGAATCGCAAGGGAGAAATAAGGGATACAGAGCTTAGATGATGCAGCAATTTCAATAAAATGAGAAAGGAAACGTATCGGTAAATCAGGGCAAATTACTACAGTGAGAGTTTTTCAAAAGTTTTAAAGCTGTAAAGCAAGTCTGTATGGTTTTAGGAGAATTTTAGTAGGAAAAAAAGACATGGGAGATAGGAGTATTGCTAGGTATGTATCATTTACTAGGAAAGATGGTAGAACAAAGGGCACAAGCAGAGAAGTAGCTCTTAGAGGACAGCCCCGACAGGGCAGCCTTGGTAATGAAACAGAATGCAGACTGTCCGAGACACATCAGGTACACGAGCACGGCATCGGTGGGGGCACGCTGCTTTCTTTGCTACCAGCTCCTAACTTTTAAGTCAGATCAGTATAAACCAATCAGCGAGAATAACAACAGGTGAGGTCTGGGGATTTGCTTAGTGAAAAACTACGAAATTTATTGCAGGAAGTGTGTGAAAGACAATGGACCAGCCACATGGAACTGTATCACCTGTCTTACAAGGAGCATTCAGTGATGACATAGCCAGGACTCTGAAATGAGCCTTTGGAAGTGGCTGCGTTCTTTTCTTGTTACATTCCGCTTTCTAAGAATAGACTTGGGGTAGCAGAGGAGCCAGGTTTAACTGTGATTGCACTTTTCCCTTTCTCCAGGACTGTTACACAGTTGGAGAGGCCAGGATATAGAACTAGATCAATAGATTTGTACCAGTACAAAATGAGCAGAGAGATGGTTACTTGAGGGTGGGCAAAGGGAATGATAGATGAGATCAGTGAACCAGTAAAAGCACAGGATTTTCAAAATAAGAAAAGCAGTAGGCAGAACCGGAAGTCGGGGTGGGGGATGGGCAATTCATTTACAGTGCATCTTTGGGGTAATAAAGGTGCATGAGATTTGTTCTAAGTGAAAATATGTGAATAACTGAAACAAACTGTTATAGACAATTTCACCTGTAGCTAAGACAAATTTCTTTTAAGAGTTTTTAGAAGAACTAGTTGAGATTATCCAGGCAGGATGTAGGCCTATGGCCATGCATGTTAATCACTCTGTAAGGGTTAGCATTGAATTGCACCCTATTTGACTACACCGCCACTGGTCAGGACAGGAAACAGCCTTGATTTCTCTTTTAATGATGGTGTCGTTGATTGGTAGGGTGAATCCTGGCCTTTCTATACACTAAAGATAAAAGCTGTTAATTAACTTGTGAAATTTATTTTATTATATTTTTAATATTTACATACATACAATGCTAACCATAAAAAAGATTTCAAAGAATTATGTAGAAATAAATAATGTTGTAATTAACAATATGACTGAAATATGTATGGTCAGGTTTATCTTTAAGCATTCAAAGTGAAAAATTCCATAGACAACTATGAATTACTATTTGGGATACACATTTCATATACAACATAAGGATAGGTGTAATATTTTTAAAAAGTAAAATATGAAGACTAATTGCTCAAAAAGTTTGTAACAGAAATAAATATGTATTTATATAGGAAACAAGTACAGAAAACACAATTTACAGTGGGCAGTATCTCTTATTATCTTTTTCTGCATGAAAAAATGAATTGCTTTTAAGTATTTTGTTTTATCATTTTGGAAATGACAAACAAATTTCAGGTTCGGGAATTTTTTCAGTTTTTGGAAAAATGGGAACTTTTTCAATCACATAAAGACCTATTTTATTTCTAAATGAAAAAATTCATAAGCCACAAAGGTTAAAAAAATGGTGAAGTATGGCCATCAATAACTTTACCAGAAGTCCAAAAAGCAAAATTAAAATTATGTTGTTTGCAAATGACACTGAAATATTTCTCCTACTAGTGAATATTGATGGCTAAAGTATAATTAATTCAGTGATATTTCAAAACTTTCTCAATACCTGAGGCAATTCACTTTAATAATTTACTTTGTTTTAAAAATGAGATCAAATGAAGCAAAAAATAATTTATAGAATTTATGCTGATTGGGTGAATATGAACAAATATTGATTTTTTTGATCATCTATTTAGGCAATCAGTCTTCTGTGGCTTGGCAAGCTGGTTTGGAAGTTAGTGAGTCATCAACTTTGCATTTTTCTTAGCAATTTAATCATTATTCAGAACTGAAACCATCTCTTCTAATTTCTTCAACAAATGAAATTGAAGAATTTATATGACTAGGCTCCAGAGAACTTTCTAAAGGTTAACTTTAAGGCTCTAAACTTCTTAATATTGATTTATGTAGTTTGATTATGGGAAAAGTTTTCAAAATTATAATTTTTTTCTCACTACAATATAAATCCAATATTCAAGGCATTTTTTAAAATATACATAGATCAAATTTTACAGCACAAATTTTATGGATTTTTTTAAAGAATTCATGTTTATCTCCCCTACATAGTTTATCAAATCCCACCCAATATACTAGGCCAAATATAACATGACATTTCAGTCATTTTGCTGAGAGAAATGAAATATATTCAATATGCTTATAAAGATTTGTAACAAAATTTAGAGGAGGACTTGAAATAAAACATTTTTACTCATTTAAAATCACTTTTGAGCAGTTTCTTTACCTTTCCCTACACCTGGTGTATTTTTGGATCTACCCTTTCAGTTTCTTAGGGAGACAATACAATGTTTGCATATGTAAGTCTGGTTTATTTCACTTATGAGTATGGTCTCTAGTTGTACCCATTTACCTATAAAAGCCTCAAGTTTATCCTTATTTATGGCTCAGTAATACTCCATTGTAAAAAAAATACCACATCGAGGAGCCAAGTGTGGTGGTGCACTCCTGTAATCCCAGCACTTGGGAGGCTGAGGCAGGAGGATTGTCATGAGTTTGAGACCAGCCTGAACTACAAAATGAGCTCAAGTCCAGCCTGAATTGCATAGGGAGACCCTGCCTCAAAAAAGACAAAAAAAAAAAAAAAAAAAGAAAAGAAAAACCATGTATTTTTATATATTACTAGGTTGATGGGCACTTGGGTTGTTTCTAAGATTTAGGTCTTACAAATTGTGCTACTATATACATGGGTGCACATATACTGCTGTGGTGTGATGGTTTCATTTCTTCTGGGAAATACCAAGAAGGGAAATAGCTGGATCAAATGGGAGCAACTCAGACAGGGAAAAATAGAAAAGAAAGAAAGGAAAAAATATATACGTATGTACACACACACACATACACACACACAAGATAACTAAGACAATTGCACTAGTATTTTCTATTAGCACATTGAAAGGAACAGCTAGTGCTTATATTATCTGATCAACTTTGCATGCAGGTATCTAGTAATCTGAGCAACTACTTTGATGTTACCAATATGCAATGTAATAACCATTGTTAATTTCCCATCACTGTGTTTTGAAATTCGGTATCATCTTAAAAGTTGTTTTCTGTTTTCAAAGTAAAAGAAAATGACTTTCATTTTCTTTCTTTCCCCTCTTTGTCGTCTAGAAGGGGGGTAGAGATACAGATCACTGGCACTGTGTCTGCCTGGAAAGTGTGAGGTCCTCAGTTCAATTCCCAGGTCCAAAAAAGAAAAAAAAGATAGTCTAAGAGAGCATCTGACCTACAGTGGGTCTTCAGTAAGCCCATGTAAGGCACTTAGTGGTGGCAAACATAAGAAAAATATCTCTAGTACTTACAAGCATTTCTACAGGTTTGACCTAAATTATTAAAATACTAGCTTTTTGCTAGATGCTTGCAAGTTTCCCAAGGATAAAATAGAAGTAGAATGTTTGAGGGAGGGATGATGAATTAAACCATATCGGCTACACATTTCTAGCATAAACTCCAGTGATGCAGGCAGACTGGGAACAGAGAACAGTCTTGCTCCGAGGTCTTCCATGCAGCATTTTCCCGATCTTCTCGCATGTATATTCATGCAATTCACATTCCAGTTCTGAAGGTACCCCAGTTCACACTGTCTCATGCAAATATTTGCTCTAAATCTGCAACATTCCATCATTCCACTTCCTAAGCCAATTTAAATTAAGTACCATATTTTATTCCTACTTAAACAATGTAAAAGCATTGAATAAAACTGTATAAATTCAGAAATATAGTTACCGTAGTTCTATTCAAACTCCAGACATCTCCTGAAATCTTTTATTAAGTAAAAGAAAGGTTCTAAATTCATTTAAAACTATATGAAAAGTGACAACAAAATATAATTGAAAAGAATAAGTTTGAACTGAATATGTTCATATCAGATACTAAACTATATTTATATCTTAAAAATAAATTTGATACCAAGAAAGCTATAAAATGACTGTATTGGGCTGGGGATATAGCTCAGTGGAATAAGTGCCTGCCTAGCAAGCGCAGGGTCCTGAGTTTGATCCCCAGTACCGCCAAAAAAAAAAAAAAAAAGACTGTATTAATTTGAAATCATGCAACACAACCCTTAATGGACAGTAGTTTTAGCAATGATATTCTCTATTATTCACTTATGATGCCTGAATATGGGCGTCTGGGGTTTTATAACCAGGCCTTGATCAGTGATTCTGACCATTTTCTTACCTGTGCAATACATATGCATGGTAACTCACAATTCCTGTGAGAAGGGCTTGTGGAAAGAAAATTTCCTTCTTGTTATGGTTCCTAAAACAAAGAGAGATAAACTTCTAGCATGCTGTTCACCAGGTTACTTGCTTGCCTCTTCCCTAAACTAGAGAAAGCAGTGGGGTTATGGCAGCTGACATTGGCCTGTTATATTTCATCCTCTGATTGCTTTACTCATTAGTGGAATAATATTCACAACATCCAAATGCCGAAGGATGTTGGACAACAACTGAAATTATCATTAATTACACTTTCTAATAAAAATGCTTACTCCAATAATGAGTTCAAAGTAGAGTTTCAAACTATAAAATTAGTTCAAAAAGTTAGCTATGCAATGTTTTTAACTTTTACCTAGGGAAGGTTGTAATAAATTGATTTTAAAACCTGACAGGAAAGTAACATTCTTATTAGGATTTGCCAATTTAAAACAGCCATAAACAAAATTATAAAAAAGAATAGTTCAAAATTTTGATAGAACATTTAAAAAAATGTTACAAATTAAAACTTCACCTTTGGTAACAAAAGTATTAAAAACACTACTATTTTGATATTAATAATAACCAGATTTATTAGATGCTTATTTAATATGAGAAACAGAATTCGTGTTACTTCATAAAATCAGTACCAGCCATCTGGAAAGACAGTGCTATTGTATCTGTTCATAGAAACATAGAAAAACAGACCCTGAAGGAAAATTAAGAAATTAACTCTGAGACACACAGAGAAAGAAGGTAAAATGAATCTGGATACAGAATGAATACTCATTACCATTAGCTTTTAGGAATTATTTAAATAAGATAATCAGACAGCAAAAGATATGTATGCAAAAGTATTGATTATATTATTTTTTACAAAGACTTTTTATTCCCAGAATGATGATACATGCACTATGAAATTTTTTTTTTTTTTTTTTTTTTTGCGGTACTGGGGATCGAACTCAGGACCCTGCATTTGCTAGGCAAGCACTTATTCCACTGAGCTATATCCCCAGCCCGCACTATGAAATTTTAAGCAGCCATTCAAATAATGTAATAAAGTTCATTTATTTACATTGAAAACTGCCTGCAGCATACAGGTGAGTACTAATGAGTTACAATGAAACAGAGACCCTGACAGAGGCATTAATTTCCTTTCCTCTCCAAACTACAGCTAAAATAAATATAATTGATGTGAGGGGCATCCGTGTCTGTGCACGAATGCATGTTTCTGTGTGTGTGGTATGTGTGTGTGGTGTGTGTGTGTGTGTGTGTGGTGTGTGTGTGGTGTGTGTGTGTATGGTGTGTGTGTGGTGTATGTGTGTGGGGGGGTGACTTCTTAAAGACAATAAAGTGACTAGAAGGACAAGACAGAACAGATTAGCAAGAATAGCACATTATTACTCGGACCACGTGCCACGAAAGAATTGCACAAACTCTTTCAGAGAGTCAAAATCATAAAGAAGAAAACAATTTGACAGATTCAAATTCCTGAGAGGTTTGGAGTTTAACATTTTCAGGAATTTGTCAACTTCGTATATTGCAGCAAAAGGAATAATTATGTAAAATATTATATTAGTCAATTCAGCTGTGAAAAGTCTTACATAAACAGAGTAATGAAGTTAAGTAGTTTCAACAATTGTGCCATAATGTTTTTTGGTAATTTAGTGAATTTGTGGACCATTTCAAGATAATACTTTAAATGCAGAAAATAAATTACATAAAGCTGATTGCATTTAATTAAAGTAAACAAGTTAACAGAAATACAATAATTACATATGTGCTTTCTTATTCACTTATTAAATATGGTTTGGCACCAGTCTAACAATTAGTTGGACACAAAGTAATTTTAACATATTTATAACTCCAGTTTATAATAATCCTATGGACAGTGCAAGGCCTACTTATGCTGTCTGTCTACTTTGTTTTTAAATGCTGAATTTTAGGTAAAACTAAATGGAAATAAAGTGTTTTTTCTCATATAAGTTTACAGATAAACTAAATTGAATTAGTGGACTAAATTGATATTTAAATAATTTTATCATAAAAAAGGAATTGCAACTTAATGTAAGTAATTTACAAAAAATTTCATACACTTGATTTTAAAAGTATGTGAAAATTTTAAAGAAAGTATCATAAAATTAGTTTTGTTAGTAAAGTAATTAAACATTTAGTAAATTGCACATTTCAACATAAATTGTTTGAAATACTATAATTATATAATCTTGAGCAGCATTTAATATCACATAACCATAGATTCTTGGCATACACTAATTTGATTTTTTAAAATCGACTCTTTCCTATTCAGTATGACATAGCCATATTAAAAAGTAAAAATATATTGCACTTATTTTATGAAGAACAAAACATATCCATTCCATATTATATGCCCAGTATGGTTTTAAATTTGAAATTTTAAAAGTGTACATTTTTTGTTTCTACTCACATTGATGAAATGTGATTGTACTTTAGTCATGTCAGGCTACTATAACAAAATTATGATATACTCGTTGTCTTAAAAGAAATTTAAAATACTCAGCTTTGACGGTGGGGATTCCTGTATCAGAGTGCTGGCAGATTCTGATATTTGGTGACAGACATCTTCAAGGGAATGTCCTCCTTCTCTGGCCTCACCTAGAAGACAGTGCACACCTCTTTCTCTTAAAACAGTCCCACTATGCAGGCTCCATCTTCACGTCATCATCTAAGGTTATTTATCTGCTCTCTTGGTTTACCTTCTTCCCATTCCTGAGATTAAAGGCTTGAGGCCCAAAATTAAGGAAGGAAAGGATTATTCAGTTCTCAGTGTGTGGCAGTTTCAGGCCATAACCATCTGGCTCCAAGGCAGGGTGGTGTGGCACAAGGGCAACCCTTCCAGGGGGCAGAAGACGGCAAAAGCAACAAGAGCAAAAGGGTGGGGAGCAATTTTCCTGCCTTATACTGTAAGCAGGCTACCATCCCCCAAGGAGGGCGTAGCAATCACACCATCTCCCTGCCCTCTTATGCAGGATGCAGACGTCCACAAGGTGAGGACCTTGGCCCCCTGCTGAGTTGCTTAAATTTCTGAACTTCTCAAATTGCCACAATGTATCAAACATTACACCTGCCAAAGGCACCGTTTCCTGATACTACCACACTAGCGCTAGCATTTCAGCATATGAGTTTTTCAAGAACGCAAAAACATAGTCCATGACAAGCAACTAAGAAAGCCATAATTCCAATTGGGAGTACAGTTCCTTAGAAAATAAATAAGAATACAAAAAATATACAGCAAAGAATCTTAGACTGAAATAGACATAAATCTGCTTTGGTGAAATTACTAATAAAATATTCTACATGGAACAAGTAGAAATAAGATCAGAGGGGCACATTTTGCTGCTCAAAAGGAAAGACTACTTTATATCTTATATTTTTAAAAGGAATATTACACAGGCAAAGATCAGGTGGAAAATTCAAAATCTGAGAGGTTATGGAAACAGTAATGGAAAAGGTAAGAATTTTTTAAGTTAAAATAAAAAGGCAGGGAAGTTATAAAACTGCACTAAAACAGGCCAAAGTTAGGAAGACACTGAATGGTTTTGGATATCTGTCCTGGGAAAGAGTTGAGTGGAATAAATAAATTGTTATTTTTTGTAATTATTAATTGCACTGTGGAAAGCAAATGGGAGAGCATACAGGGCAGTTTTGTAAAGACTGGGAGCAGACTCTTCCTGCCTTTCATGGATTAAGACACACCTTAGCCTTCAAAATACTGCTTGAACCACTCTGCCACAGTACTATTTCTCTTACATATGAGAGAGATGAAAAAATTCAAGAAAGATTTAAAGTACATTACCTGCATATACGAACTTCCCACAGTGAGTGTAATCGTGTGCTGGAAATGAGCCATGAAAACAAAACACCACAAACAAGGATGAGTTGAGTAAAGCTTTGACACTGTTCGATTTAGATTTTAATGACTGTCATACCTTTGTATATTTGCAAATACAACTACAGTAGATTTGAAAGTCTTATTAAAAATGACAACGGTGCCCATCACAGGAACCTACCAAACTGCTGACCTGAGAAATACAATTTGAGATGTCAGTGTTTTGTTTTTAAGCCTTGGGAATGAATGATCAGTGGTAACAGAATATTACTGGCTTTTTCTTTTACTCATTTTTTTCCTCTTGACTCGTATTTACATCTACTCCTATTTCTTGGTCAAATTTGGTTCTTACTCCACTCTGCTCATGATAAATAACCACGTGTCACAGCAATGACATGGAACCACATTTTATTTTTTAACCCCTTGGTGCATTCTGTCAGGTAGATCCTGAGTATCTATTCTAATATGTTTATTTTTTATGTGATAAAAAACAATTTCACACCTTAGTGGGTTTTTTTTTTTTTTTGCATAAGGTTGTAATGTGGTCTCTGTGGCCTTCTCCCCAGTGTGCCTCTAGGATCTGCTGCATTATTCGGTGAAAGAGGTTTTTACAGAAATGTTTATTTTAAAGAGAAAAAACAATAACAAAATAAGAACAAAGACAAAAACAAAACAACACAAAAACAATAAAAATGATATAGGATTTCAAAACAAGATGAGGGGAATCAACAATGTCTGTTACATTACATATTTTTATCTTCAACAAAGTTGCTCAGATTACCAGGTGTAAGAGTGGAAGACTGTTCAAACAATTAAAAAGAATAAAAAGTAATTTTAAAAAATTAGAAACAATACAGAGCTTCACTAACAAGATGGTAGGAATTCAACAGTTGTTATATTGCATATTGTTTTGTTCAAACTAGTTGTCAGATTACCAGATATAAGCACGCAAAACTTGTCAAGAAAAAGTAATTAAGCATTAACTGTTCCTTTCAATAAACCAATGGACATCAACAGGACAATTATACCAGTTATCCTCATGTATCCATATATATTTTTCCCTTACTTCTTTTATTATTATTATTTTTGGCACCTGCTAAGTAGGTCAGGCAGGCCTCAAATTTGCATCAACTGTCCTGGGTCACTCTCCCAAGTGGTGGGATTACAGGTGTGTGCTCCCATGCCTCATTTGTAGACATAATTAAGGTCTCTAATAAATTGAGGAGATAATTGGACCAGGATGAACTTAGCAATATGAACCTTTAGGAGGTTATTTTTCTTGCAGGTGGCCGAAAAAAATAAAAAAAAGAAGTTGTAGAGATTTGAGCATTAGAGACAATTTGCTGAAGAAAGATTTGATGCAGCTTTGAAGATGCACTGGGGTAGGTAGAAAGTAATTCAAAGCAGCACAGAACTGTCGATGCAGTCCTTGGCCAGCACCTAGTAGAAAAACAGAGACCTCCATCCTTGCCAGCAAGGAAATTGATGTTGCCTATAATCAGAATGAGCTTTGAGTTCCATGGTTTACCCAGAGCCTTCCAGGCAACCAACAGCTTTATTTTGGTCTGAGACACTTTTGGCAGAGTATTCTGTCATGCCTGCTAAGACTTCTCACAGACTGAGATAATAAATAAGTGTTTTAAATCACACAAAGTTTACAGCAATTTGTTTGCTTTGCAATAGGAACTAATAGTTTGTCTATTTAATTCTGTGATCTCCAGTTAAGAAAATACTCATAACTAGAAGGAGCTGTAGCCATTAGTATCTGGACAAATATGTAGCATTTCTATTTAGCTCTGCTACAAGTCTTAAGGCATAAGGTAATCTTGCCAACATCGTATTTCAGGTCCTAGGAAACAGTACTGTAGCAAGTACAATCAACTATAGCTATGTCAAAGAATGTAATCTTGGCTACAATTTTCTGTTTTGGAGTCTCTTAGATCACTCTTCGTCTGTACCAAAGAACTAAGTCCAAGCTGCTACCAGTCTTTTAGTACAAATCAACTAATAGCCTGAAAGCAGACTATTGACCCAAAGATTCATTGAAATAATTTATTACACAAGAATGAAGAAATTTAGAACAATACTGTAATAGTGGGCACATTTATAATGTTATGCTCTCTTCGCTTATGAGTACACATGAGGACCTCTGTTTATTTCTCTGCAACCAGTCTCTCAGATCTCTTTAGACTGATTGTGTGTATATTACCTGAATAGAACATTTAAACAGCATATAACTCAGTGACTTCCCAAATTTTAGAAACACATACTTTTGCAAACCATTGCAATTTTTCCTATCAATATATGTATTTGTATAGATTTAATTAGAATCTCTTCAACTCTTTATCAGGTTATAGGAATTATATAACTAATGCCTTTAAATTTGCATTGTTAAATTTGAGAATGTACTTATTAGTATACAATGACAAATCTTCTATAAAGGAAGAAAGGATTTAAAAATTAAATTTAATGGTTAACATATCTCCTGAAATTGGCTTGTTACCTTTTTATGGACAGAGCCCCAGCTCCATAAAAGCTAAGAAAGATCTTTCTTAGGCAGGCTAGTAATTTTAAAATCTGTTAAAGAACTTAAGAGAAATGAATTTGCTGAAATTCCTAGGCATTGTGTATAAAAATATCTGGAAGATAATTTTTGAGGTTTGATGATGCTTACTTCTAGAATAGAAAAGCAAATAAGAGAGATCTTTTGAAGGTCCAACTCATTATTATTAAATCAGATTTCCAGACGGACATTAATTCTATTCCATCACAGTACACGCTGGTGTGGGAGACTCATGCCTCATGACCTGTAAGTCCTTACAAGTGCCTGCTTTCCCTGTGAACAGTGTCAGAGCAAACCGCAGCACCATCAGCTTCTTGTGCTGATGACCCTTAATAGCTACTCATGATTACACTGTACAGAATACTGAGAAAAAGCTTAAAAAGAGAAACTGGAAGTTGGTGTACTCATACAAGTTTCATTTTATTGTCTAAGGGAATCACTGCGTTGACTTTGTATTTACAGTTAAGGGCCAGATTTTGTAGAGTTACATACTAACTTGTAAAGGTCTTGGGCAGAGAACATAACTGCAATGTTTACAGCTTAATGACTCTGGAGGATGTAAATCAGTTTTATATCTAACTTGGCGGGACTGCTACAAAATGCCCTTTGGATATACTCTAAATATTTTATTACTTTAAGTATGATTTGATCCAGCTTTAAATTATTATTGATTCCCTTTATGAGCTATGAGTTGAATAAAATATTTTTATGCTCTTGTTTATATGTACACAAGAGTCAAGGTATCAATAAACTGGAGCGGTGATCCCACAAACAGAGTAAAGCCTGCAGTGATAGGAACACGCATGAAGTAACACTAGAGAAACTGTTGTTACATTTGACATAGTTTCAGGCTGAAGAGATGGCAAATCCTGTTTACATACACGGATAGACATGAAAACCACTCAGTGATAAGGACTCATAGACAACAGGAACGAAGTGATTTGTGGGAATAGGGGAGGACAGAGTCACATGTATATATGAAAGGGGAAGATAATAGTAATGATTCTATCTCATTTTTGTTTTTGATATAGGATCTCGCTATGTAGTGCTGGCTGGCCTTGAACTCGCTTATGTTGCCCAGGCTGGCCACATACTCGTGGAGATCCTCCAGCCTCAGCCTCCCAAGTGCTGGGATTACAGGCATGTGCTACCACAACCAGCAAAAGATAATGATTATTGTCTCAGAAATGTTAGGATTTGAAATCCATTGATCTAATGAATTTGAAATCATACATTTATATTCAATTATAAAGCTGAGAGATATTTATGATGCAGATACAAATTTGATAGCAATAAACATGTCTTAACAGGTATTGTGTTTGTGGGCCATGGAAGAGGTATGAATCGAGTATATTTCAGTCATGGTTTCTATCGGACGCTGCTTTTCACTCACATAAGTCAAACATTCCGCAAAACAGTTCCTTTTAGGTCTGAGTTATTGCAGAGAGTCCCCCAATATGTATCAGAAATCTGTCTCTTCATCTCTGACTAATCTTTGCTGACTTGGTTTCTACAGATATTGGGCAGAGTGATCAAGACACACTTCAGGATTACTTGTGAAAAAAATGAGATTTTTCTTCAACAACAATAATAAAACTGCATTAGAAAAAATAACTATGCCTGAGATTATTGAGTGAATAGCCTTGTCCAGGTAAACACCCACGTTTGTGGAGAAATAGTAGCCTTTTAACGATAACCTCTTCGGATAAAGCATGAGAAGTTTCCCAGAGAATGACTGGGTTCTCTTTGCAGAAGGTGACAGAGGTATGCTACAAAGAGAAAGGCAGACATCTACCCCAGATTAAGTAAAAATGTCAGAAATCCAAGAGATTAGTGTTAGGGAAGAAATGCTTGGTCAAATTAGGCAAATAATATGCAAAAAAAACCTGAGTAGTTTCAAATAATAAAATTATAACACATTGGTGTAAATTTTTATTAAGAGCTTACAGTCAACAAATTTACTGAATAACATAGTTATCACTTGTGTCTAGGTGCCTGTCATGCTACTCTGCCTGCTCCCTTGGAGCCAGCTGATTATGAACAGAAACTTCTACAAACTGTGAGCTAGAACAAACCTTTCCTCCTTTCACTTTGGGTGTCAGAAAGAAGAAAAGCAGCTAAGACAAGTAACAGTGAAAATTAACCTAGTGTGTCCTAGGTAGATAACTTAGAAGGTTTTAATGAGTAAATATTTCAACTATTTTTAAAATCAGAATTACTATGTTTCTCAAACTAGAGTATGAATGTCCTACACTAAAATGGTTACTGTCAAATACTGACTAAAGAGTGGTCTCACCAAAAGACAAGAAGGGAAGTTTCTAGTAACAACACTATGATTAATCAGATACAACAACACCCCCCCAAAGAAATAACAACAACAACAACAAAAATACAAAACATCCTGAATATTTCACTTCTAAGACATGGTTGAATTGTAAAGAAGGTAAAAATCTGGAAATACCAAAAAGAAGTAATGTAAAATCAGAATGTAAATGATAAGATTTGTGTTACCCTGATGACAAATAAATCTTCTAGGTTAAACATGTCAAGAGATTCTCCAGAAACCACCTTGAGCACATGAGAAAAAGTGTGGTAAGGAACTGGGAGTGAATAGCTCCCAGTAATAGCTAAATTGTGGAAGCAACCCAAATGTCCATCCACAGAGGACTGGATTAAAAAACTGTGGCATTTTTATATGATGGAATATTACTCAGCTATAAAGAGGGGCAGATTTGGGGCCTTTGTAGACAAATGGTCACAATTAGACACCATACGTATAAGTAAAATATATCAGAGGTACATAAGCAAGCAACATATTGTGTCACTGGTGTAAGAACCTGAGGGTGGGAATACAAACTAAGAGGCTTGAAGGAAATCTGCTCGAAAGTAAAGAACAGATGGGATGAGGAAAGGAGAAAAGGAAGAAAGAGGCACATATGTATGTATGTATGTATATATGTACATATGTGCAGGATGGCTAACATGGTTCCACTATTGTCTTATGTCACTTTATGGTAAGGAATAGTTGATGACTAGTTGTTTGATCAATCTGCATGTCTATATGTGTTTTCCTGAGAATACACTTTGAAGTTATCAATATGTAATGCAACAACTACTATTGGTTTCCTGTTGCTTTGTCTATAATTCAATTTTGATTATACTGTTATTGTGCTACTTTGTGTCTCTTTGCTAAGGCTTTCCTCTTTTTTGTTGATGTTCTTTTTCTTTTACACTTTAAAAAAATTTTTAAAAATTATATATAGAAAAAGAAAAGGAAGGGATAATTACATATGTATGTATGTATGTATATGCAGCATAGCTAACAGTTGTACTACTGACTTAGGTTACTTTATTGTAAGGAATAGTTAATGATTATTTGTTTGATCAATTTTGCATGTCTATATTTGTTTTCCTGAGTATACACTTCGAAGTTATCAATATGTAATACAACCATTGTTAATTCCCTGTCACCTTGTCTGTAATTCAGTTTTGATTGTACTATTCTTGTGCTACTTTGTGTCTGTTTGTTAATATATTTTCGTTCTTTTACTTTTAAAATAAAGTGTAAAAAAAAGAAAAGAAGTAGTCAGGCTGAATGGGTACTTACAGTTGCTTGGAGTATAAAAGAGCATAAATCCTGTGCTGAAGAGATTGAACTTTTGTCCTATCATTGTTGATTAGTCACTGAATGATGAATTTATAAAAAAAAAAAGAGAGATTCTCCCGAAACCACCTTGAGCACATGAGAAAAAGTGTGGTAAGGAACTGGGAGTGAAATCCCTTGATGAAGACATGTTTTGAAGTGCTATATTTTTACTGAAAGTACTACATGTGTAAGGGTTCCACCTTGCAAAATGTTAAAATCATATATTTGGCAAAGAAAGATTATAAGCCATGAAATAATTTTCTTTTAATATTCTGGGTGGTAAAGCACAAAACAATTGAAAAGATGATCATTATCACAGTGTTAAAGAATTCAATACCCCGGATTGGGTGTGTGCATTTGCTCTCAATGCAAAGTCTATCAAATCTTAATGTTAATTTTTTTTTTAAATTATGTGTTTGGGAGCCCCCTGCAGGCTCCCCAGAAGAAGAAATTGTATAAATGAATTCACCTCACTTCAAACTCTAAGGATTCTCAAGTTTGCCTTTACTCAGAGTTGGCTTTGTAATGTCATCAGTTACTTCACACCCATAATTTTACTCTCACTAAATCTCTCAAATAATTTGAGCACAAAGAGTAAAAATCATTTACGGGCAGAGTAAAAGGTAGTTATTTATCCATAAGGTAAGAAAACAAACGAATCATTTATAATATACAAGTCTTCTGTAGGTAATATTTTGTCACCAAGTATGCATGAAATTCAGAGACATGACCATTTCATTTCTGTTCAGGTTAAATTTATTTTCTTACAAATCAAATGCATTTATATAAATGTTATTCAATTTCTATATTCAAATGATTGAAAGTAGAACAGTGCATGTTATGGTTGATACATTGTGTCAACTTGGGGAGTCCAGAGGTTTGGCTGAGTGATTCAGCAGGAAGCCAGGGTGCTTAATTTGTACACATCCTGAGCCTGTGGAAGAGGAAGGCATGGAGATTGTGTGAGAGCTACACGCCCCCTGGGTGGGGGTAGCATGTTTACAACATAAGGGAGGAAAAGAGGCTGCTTGCCGCCAATCCTCCCTTTTGCTGTGGTTGTTTTTTGCTATGCTCTGCCTCCATGAACGTTTGCCCTCTGCCATGTGCCACTCTGCCTCAGAACCAGCCAAGTACGGACTGAAACCTCCACAAACTGTAAGCTAAATAAACCTTTCCTTCCTTCATTTTGGGTGTTGGGTATTTTGTCTCAGCAACGAGAGAAAAGTAACCAAGACAGTGCGTTTATTTTAACTATAAATTTAATCTTTATAATGAATATAAGACATAACAGAGATAGTTGTAACTCCTAGTTCAATTGACAATAATTGTTTTAAAAATCAGCTCCAGAGTGACTGAGTGAAAATTGGTACATTTATTATGACATTTAATTTAGCAGCCATCAATTGTAACAGCCTTGGTCCTAAACCAGGTGAAACTACACTGAACTATTTTTTAGCTTCAAATGATAGATAAGAAAAATATCATCATTCAAATTCATAGTAATAACTCCAATTATCACAGCATGATGTTCTCTTATGTGTGAACTAAAATAATTTATAAATGCAAATAGAAATGAACTGGAGTTATCTGAGATATTTCTAAATTAATTTCACTATAAGATAACTTGAAAATGTTATATATTTTTCATTCACCAATAAAGATTTAATTTTTATTACAACAGGAATTGTACTATTAAGATAAAGATATTTTTTTTAAGGAATCCTTTGCATGTTTTCTTTTGCACTACTTTTAATAATACATTCCGGAATGTCATTAAAGTAATGTTAGTTATTTCTTCAAAGCATTTGGGGAGAGTATTATACATTCGTTAAGCATTTGCACATATTCAAACATCAGTAGAAAAGGGCAGTCTGGAATAAAAAAGGCTTGCTGCCTGTGCAGGTATTCTAGTGTGATGTTCCAATTTCAACGGCAAATTGTGGTGCAGTTTCACATAGTAGAAACTTTTGTTAGCAGCTAATGAGGAGATTTTAGGGGGTTTCATGCAAACAACATATTCCACATAGTTACTATGTTTCATCTAAAACAAAGACAAATTAGTAGTACAGAAGGTGCAATCAGAAATTTTACAAAGACAATATGTGAGCTTGACATTGTATTAATTTCCTGGCTGTGGGGTTACAACATATTACAACATTAGCCCTTTGCCTTTGTGTTTGAGATAACACACATTTATTTTCTTAAATAACTAAAGGTCAAAAGTTAGAAAGTTGATCTTACAGCATTAAAATCAAAGTGACACCAGAGCTGCTTCTTTTTGTCAGTTTTAAAAGACACTGATTCCTTTTCAGGTCCTAGGGAGGCTGAATTTCTCAGCTTGCGGTCCCTTCATCCTCAAATCAAGCAGTGTAAGGTCATCAGCAACCCTACCTTGAGCTTTTTGCTGATCTGACTGACCCTCCTGACCTCCTCTGATGGGAATTCTTGTGATTATGTTAGGTAGATCCGTATAATCCAAAACTGGGAAATCTTATTCTTAACCACTTTCTTGCTATGAGAAAATATGCATCGTTTTGCCCTATGAAATAACCATTCTAATTCCAGGCATTACAATGTGATCGTCTTTGCGGGACATTATTCAGCCTATCACACTTCGTAAAATTGGAAATATTTTACAAAACTTAAGGTTGCATGGTCTTAGTTTCCAAATCAATAAAATGAGATATTAATAATGCTGATTTTCTAAGTAAAACTGTGTGTGTGTGTGTATATATATATATATATGTATACATACATACATCTGTATATTTGTCCTTGAATGTATAGCACATAAACATATATCACTATAGCCCATCATCTGTTTTTTTTCTCTCTCTCTGTATCTCTTTTAAAGTGATGTCTGAGTGACAGGGTAACCCATGGCCTATATAAGCGGTTTAAATAACAAGGTTTCTTACAATCACAGTAATATTAAAATTGATTATTGAGAGATACTTCATGCTGAAAAATAAATTAAATAAATTACACTTACCAACAGCTAGCATTTGAATATTTTATGGTTTTAATTTAATTTTGTTTAATGATACATTGTCTTTCATTTCCATTCTCACCCTTCCCGACTAGGCTTTATGAATTTCCCATTCTTAAATTTTTAATATATTCTCAAGGAATATGTATTGCTAGTCTAAGGATGCTATGTACCTGGGCGGAGCCCAGCGGCCCACAGGAGCGACCCGTGTACCCAACCAGGCCTCCAGGAGCTCCTTCAACCAGGCTCTGGAAGCAGCTCCACAGAGCGGAGCCCAGAGGTCTGGGGCTGGTCCCGAGGCCTCTGAATGTGCCGCATCAAGGAGGAGCCTGGCGGCCTGCAGGGTAACCTCACCAATGCAACTCCAGACCCCCGATGGCCTTGAGGGCTGGTCAAGGGGGTCATGACCATAGCGAACCCGGTTCCCTGCCAATTTACCATCTTTGAGGATGGGTGCTTTTCCACCTTCTGCCATAGCAATCTGTGTGCACCCATGTTTGTTACAGTGTAATTAGAAACAGCCATGTCTCTCCCCAGTGTGAGGGCCTGAGGGAGTAAGTAAACCAAGAAAAAAAAAATACAGTTACTATTAGAGGGAAGATGGCTGATTGGTTGGGAGAACAGCAGAGATGAGGGCGGAGAAAACTGATTACAATCGAACGAGCCATCATCTGTATAACTGAGCAACAAAAATGAAAATAACATTAGGTACTACAGCATCCAACGCTAAGTCCCTGCTATCTTCTTTATAATTCTGTATTTCCCTTATTGTTTTTGTGTTGACAAAGGCGAAGATAACATTATGTAAAACAGTATCCAGTGCTAATTCCCCACTATCTTCTCTATAATTCTGTATTTCCCTTATTTTTGTGTTAACAAAGGCGAAGATAGCCTTATATGATACAGCATCCAGTGCTAATTCCCCACTATCTTCTCTACAATTCCGTACTTCCTTTATTGTTTTTGTGTTATCCTGGTGTTTTTGCCTCCATTTTTTTTATCTTTAAAATAAAAAAGAGAATGCTATGTATGTATTTTTACTTAAGTAGATGGTATTTTGCTGTGTATTTCATTATCTTGCTTGGAATTTTTTCATATAATTCTCTTCTTTGAAATTATACAACAGGAGTTTGTAAGGTTCTACCACGTAACATATATATGTGTACATATTAAATAGGCTAGAAAATTCAGTTCATTTCTGTATTCTTCTGTGCTCCATCACTCCGACAGCTTCCTCAAAATTTAGATTTTTCTTGCCATCTAGTGACAGACACCTCCGCTAACTCCCTTTACATGTGAACAACGTGACGACAGAATTTTGCACTGTGGACCACACTTGCAATTGAGTGGGACACATCGGTACTTTATTTATCTTCAGACTTCATCTTACTAACTAAAATTCCAGGTTCTCATCACAATGTTTTCATGGGCAATCCAGTACTTCTCAATCTTCTTAAGTCTTCATGAACTCTTGATTTTTGACACTTTTCTATGCCAAAGTGAATTACATTCACAAAGTATGGTAAAATTAAAACATTTTTCGAGTTTTTATTGCAACTTCAAACAATTGTGTTACATCATTGCATGATATACCTACCTCAGGAAAAAAGAATCTACCTGTAGAATACCTATGTCTAAACTTGCATTAAAAGTTTACAATATAATACTGTTCAATTTGTTTTTACAAAATCTTTGGAATAAATTTCCATTAATATTTCAACTATAAATTTTGAGGAAATATACATACATCACATAAAGGATGTGTAAAAGTTGAAACAGCATTTCTGTTCCCTCACCAATTCTACACCATAAAAATTCCTCACTTTGGTATTTTTAGACATCACGAACACCGTGATAGTATAAAGAGCACAGTGAATGGTACAATTTTTAGATTTATATGTTGTAAAATGAGTGGTATATTGTGAGTTCTTCACACAGAGCGGTTTCGGTGTTGAGTAAGACCAACCATTCACACAACCAACAAAATACGTTCGAACTCAAGTCTTTCTGTGCACTCTCTTAAATTTGTATTTTAACTTCTGATAGATGGATCATTATCTACCCATCATCTAGCTATCTATCTTTACCTATAATCACAGTTGTGATTTCTCAAGAAGCCACTTTAATCATATTATCAAAATGAAATGTTGAGAAGCAATCAATTAACAATAAAGCCCCACTACTAAATGATAATAAAGAAAAGCAAAGACCTTCTAACCTATGGAGAAAATACGCAAATTGAAGGTACAACACTAGAAAATCTCACTTTAATTGAAAATTATTCAGTATATATCTAAAATGAAATGCAAATACAAAAGAACATATTATAAAATATCTGTCTTCTTATTTCCAGATAGTGTAAGACATTAATTTTTTCTCTCATTTAATTAAGAAAAAGTTGTTTTGTGGAGTCAATAGATTGCAAGGAAGATTGCATTAAAATGGAAATTATGATTATCAAAGGAAACCCACACTGGGAGCAATAAGAGTGGAGCTGACACTGTAGCAAATCCAATTAGAAATTCACAGACACGCTGGAAAAGCCCTCAAAACACCAAAGAATAAAGTGGGAGACACAACCGCACATAAAATAAAAGTGATACAAGGCTGCATCTTGGCAACTCAGCTTCAATGTAATAGATATTCCAGTATTCCAGTGCAGGAATCCTCAAATAAATGAAGGAATGAAGTGCAGACCCCAGAGGAAAACCCTAAATTCAGGTTGATTATCCTATTTTAGGCACCTTTCTTGACGCAGTACACTTATACATGCATGTGCACTTACCATCTGTGTGTAGTTAAATAAAAGAGAATTCTACAATACCTAGGAGAAGAATCAAAATCTATATTGACGACTGTCGCTTACTTTTTTCTCGTTGCTGAGACAAAATACCCAATGCCCAAAATGAAGAAAGGAAAGGTTTATTTAGCTTACAGTTTGTGGAGGTTTCAGTCCATACTTGGCTGGTTCTGAGGCAGAGTGGCACATGGCACAGGGCAAACTGTTCATGGAGTCCGAGCACAGCAAAAACAACCAGAGCAAAAGGGAGGAATTGCTGCAAGCAGCCTGTTTTCTTCCCTTACATTGTAAACAGCCTACCCGCACCCAGGGGGCGTGTAGCTCTCACACAGTCTCCATGCCCTCCTCTTCCACAGGCTCAGGATGTGTACAAAGTAAGCACCCTGGCTTCCTGCTGAGTCACTCAGTCAAACCTCTAGACTCCCCAAGTTGATACAATGTATCAACCATAACAACCACAAAGGAGGGAGTACTAGATTTTCCTTCCCTGGACAGAAACCATTGCAAAATACTAACATTTTTAGGAAAAGTTTCATTTCTGTTTTAAGACTTTGGAGTCAAAATATGACTGATTTACTTCAAATATTTCAAAAATAATGATAAATTCTCAAACTCTGGTTTTCAACACACACAAAAACAAATATAATTTGAATTCAAATTCATATAAATGAAGTAGCTAATCTAATCCTAGCATATAATGAGGAAAAATTTATGAAAGTATAATTATGAAGTAAAAGGTAAATCTCATATATACACACACACACACACACACACACACACACAGGTTGATATTTTATAATGAAATAGGATTTAGAAATATATTGAAATTTAAAATCATCATAGCAGAATTTTCTGAGAAATTTAGTTAATGGAAAACATAAAACACCCACATCAAATTAAAGAAAACTTCAAACACCTGTGACATAATTCACACTTTATTCCTTATAGAATGACTAACAAGTAAAAATAGAGGGATTTTTGTACATGATAAAGCAAATGTTAAATATAGTACATATTACAATTACTGGTTGGTGTCTATAAAACTTCATTGTACAAAGGTATGTCCTTAGGTAGATAACATTTTCTCTAGAGGTTCCAAATAAAGAATAGAAGAATGAGTTAGAATGTTTGAGACAAGAGCCATCAATGTCACCCACTATCTGAAGTGTAAATATTGATTTAAAATTAGGTATTTAGGCTGGGCATGATGATGGGGACCTTTATCTCAGTACTGTGAAGACTGAGGCAGGAGGATCATTGCAAGTTCTAGACCAGCCTGGGCTACAAAGTGAGCTGAAGGCCAGCCTAAACACATAATAGTAAGACAGAGAGAGAGAGAGAGAGAGAGAGAGAGATTAGGCTGTTAAGTTGGACACTGCATTGAAATTCTACCTTCAGTATTTAATCTTTCTTTGTTCTATTTGTTTTGTTTTTTAAGAAAGATTCTCACTGTGTACTTCATGCTGGTCTTCAAATCACTATGCATCCCCTGCTGGCCTGAAACTTGAGGGTATCCTCCTGCCTCCCCTCCTTAGTGCTACCATTAAGAGGCAACCACAGGTAGCTGCTTTCTGTACCTGAAATGCTTGTTGAGAATTCGGTTTCTTCTGTGTGTGTGTATGTTTAGGAATATATGTGCCAAGTACCTGTATTTTGTTTTTATTTTTTGTTTGCCGGACAGGTTTGCATTAAGCAATGCATGCACCCTTGTAGGGGCAAGAATATGTACACAACACAACTCAGTTCTTTTTTCCATCCCCTCCCTCCCCCTTCTCCCTCCTCCCTTTATCTCTTAATCCCCTTCCCAGTATTTCCTTTCTGAAAAACAGAAAAACAATTATAATCTGCACTTTAAAATTGTTCAATTATGAAACTAGATTATCCATGTAAGGTATTTTAACAGGCATGAAATTAAGTCTTTACATGTGATAGATGTCATCATTGCATTTATTTTTATCAATTATAAACAAATTAATATATTCACTTAATAAAATATTCAGATTCTCATTTGATTCCATCATTCCAATATACAGCATATTGATATATGCTGAATTCAAATTGGCCAATATATTAGAATTTAAATTAATTTGTGTTCAATGATGCAGTTATTCTTATTAATCCCTAAATTATTATAAGAAATATTACCAATCATTACAGAAAAGCATAAAATGTATTCTAAAGATTTACTGAGTATTGATGTCATTAATTCTTCCAATTTAAATTCATGATAGGAATACTTTCATTTGCTTCCTTTTATTTTGAAAGTTTTAACAAGTTTCGGTACAATTTATTTGTTATAGAAAAATACAGAATGCAAAAGAGATAGATATTTATAAAGATGAATTGTCTTTCAGATATTACCTTTGTAATTTTTCAGTATAAGAAATAGATTACATGTGGCATATAATATTTAACCATTATGAATATAGTGAGCAAAATAATCAAGTAAATTATGAGCCCCCAAATCCAACTCAAGCCAGGATATCACTGTTAACTCTGAAACCGCAACGCCCAGGCTCCTGCCTAATCCTAACCACATAGTATATATCCTTAAACAAAATGTTAAGAGTCACTGAATTTAAAGTGTATTAAAATATAATTCTATACTCTGACATGCTTGAACTACATGTTTTCACTGATAGTTTTATAGGGTCCATGCAGATGCTGGAGCCATGCTTACTGGCTGTGAAGTTGTGTTTTACATCTAAGCAACCCACTTTTTTTGGCAACACACTTTTGTCCAGCTTCCTGTAGAAGGACATTTGTTACCCATACCAAGGATAAGCGAAGTCAGTGCTAAATTGGGCCTTAGAGTATAAATCTAATTGTTTCAAATGAGAAAAATGCTAATATAAGTCAAGTTTCTGTGAATGAATTGTCTCTTACGGTTTGCTCTGCAGGGGGAGTTGTACACTTGAAAATTTTTTCAAAATATACTGTGCTACTTTATATGTATGACCAGAATACACTAAAAGGGCAGATGATATAGCTCAGCGGCACAGTGCCTGCCTGGCAAGTTCAAGGTCCTGAGTTTGATTCTTCGTATTAAAAAAAAAATACACTAAGAATTGCTCTTACTACATATCCATAATAATTCCAGATAATCTTGGACTCCTTGGTGCTTGCCATTATGGAAGGTGTAAAATTATTTTCCATTATGCTTTTCTTATTTGTTGCCTTGTGTTTGTTAATGCTATTACTCATGGGTAAGACTGCCCTTTTTGTTTATTATTCATATCTGTGAAATATGCATCAAGTCTGTTGCTCATTTTCATGTTTGATTCCTTCTATGATCTCATTCATTTCAGGGATCCCCTATGTGTTCTGTAAGGTATTTGTCACATTTATTATTGTCACTATATTGCTTCTTTATGACTTACATTCTCAGTAGTTTATTATATATTTTAATCAAGAGCAACAGTTATTTTTTCCTACCCCAAGGAACTAAAAATATTTTTCTACCACAGCGGTTTTCTTTATAAATTGCTTTTTATATTCAGTGTGAAGAAAAGACTCAAACTTTGCATTATTTACAAGCAGTGAAGTGACCCTGTTTATGGAATAGCGCTTACTTGCGGTGCTACTCCTCGGCCCCCTTTGATCGCACAGTTCTCATAGGAGGGTTTTGGTCTGGAGGCTCTTCCTGTTTCATCAGGCTGTGTGAAACTGCATTTAAGCCTCAGTCTCCTCAGGGCAATCTGCACCTCTACTCCTCCTCCTTCTGCAAGTGTGTTTTAGATATTGTCTAAACCATTTTGCGAAGTTTCACAAGGATCGCTATTGAGAACTGCATGGCAATGTACGGATGTCTCACCGCTATGAAAGACGCACCTTCATCACGCGGCCTGTCAGTCACCTTCTAATCTCCTCTTACTTGGTTCTTTCAAACTACTCTAAAATAAGTGAGATGATTCTTCTTTCATAGTTGTTAATTTGTGTTTGATTTATTCAGCATGTCTTTATTTTACTATACATATTGTACTAACTTGTTCATAAAATTGTACCTTGTCAACTTTTTTCCCGCATGAATAAAAATAAAACTATGTCTAAATCTTTATTTCATACTAAGCAAAATATTTTTTCTACTTATTTACTATAATTTAGTTCACATTTAGTCTTTTCTAAGTCCACATCATTTTCTGCATGTAATTACCATTTTCATTTTTTATTCCAGTTAGTTGAATGCTGACGGGTTTGGACATTTTTATCTGAATTTATTAGGACACAGTTGCATTTGTATTTACGGTACATGCTCATAACCCTCTATACCCTTTTGTTTTACTGGTTAACAGCCCTTGCTTTAGTAACTTAGGACAAGTAGACCACAATAGCTACATTGTTTCCTACTAACTTGAAATAATTTGAGTAATTACTACCTTGTACATTTTTTTCCATATTCTCTAATAGATACGCTGTTAGCTTTCTACTGAAATAATATGTTTATATATCCAATTTAAGGTTAAAGCAAACAAATTTCCTGTTTAAGAAATAAGAACTACATCAACAAGGACTAGTATTTACAAGTAAATTCTATTATTTAGAGTAAAAATACATGCATGCTTATGATACTTGTACAAAATTAGTGGAAAGATAGATAATTCATAGAGCAGTTTATTGGGAAACAGATGAAAGTATTATCAACATAAAAATCAAGATCATAGATTGATGGATCATAACAGACCTCAACTTCAACTAAAGATAATACTACAGGTTAAAGAGTACAAACAATAATATTCACAGTGTTCCTATTATAAAGAAGAGATCTGGTATTTTCTTTCCAAAGAAGAAAATGATATTATGAGCTTATCAGTTTTGTTTCTTCTGTCATATGTCATGTTAGTTATCCAAGTAAATCCAATGTCTTCAGAAAAGAGTATTGGCATCAGAGATTAACCTTGCATGTATCTAAATTCATTTGAACTTTAAATCATTCTCTTTATTTTATGTCTATGAATGTTATTGCTAACTCCAAATACAATATCTGTCAGACAACTATTTCTCCCAAATACACATTTTTTAAGAAACACTTTTGACTAAATGTTGTCTTAATCTCATATTTTAAAATAATCTCTTACTTTGCCTTATGATTTTCATGATTTTCTATCCATAAGAGAAAATGACACTCAAACACAGAATTCAAAATAATGAGTACTAACACCCAACGTAGAATCCAGCATTTAAACAAAAAGAGGAACAGATTTTAAAAAATTGCAGCAAGTTTTGTTGCAGTTAGATTCTAAATATTACAAATAACTGGAGATAATCCACAAACCATTTAGTAGGGTTGGATCTTCATGAGTAGGAGTTAAATTCATTAATTTCAAGGCTCTTCAACAGTAGAAAAGTACATTTTTATAATGTCAAACATCAAGTATGTAGAATTTGCACAATTCCTTTTATTTATCTAAAAGATAACATGCTGTATTCACTCTGATGTTATGACCTACATTTATGCATATTAGAGGAAAAATCATTGTAGCTGTATCCACACTATATTTTTATGGAAAATCACATTAGCACTTGGCATTGAGGAGAGAGATGGTACAGGTTGTGCTATCCTCCTGATGACACAATCCTTGGAAATAGAAATCAGGTATGTGAAGGGTTTTCTACCATTATTCTGCATGAAAAATTTGACTTTTTTCTTTCAACTTCATTAGAATAAGTAAAAGTCTAGCTAGAAATTGTTTATAAAAATCTATACAAAATACTGATCTAGAATAAGAATTAAATATCTCTATGGTGTTTGAAGATCAGTTCTCAGAAATAATAATAATGTAACAAAAGGAAAAAGAAACATAGGAAGATGTCCCTTTTTTTGTTACTATGTCCAATGTGGAGAAATACCTGCAGGAGGTCTTGAAATGTTATAGTGATGTGATTTGTATCTTGTAATTTTTATCTTCCTTTTTTCTAAGTTTTTTTACTCTAAGTTAATATGGCTTAGGGTAAAAGAAAAACAGTAACTGTTTCTAGTAATCACTTATGAGCGTTTCAGCAAAGACTTCTCAGAAATTCTGTATTGTTATGAGGCGGAAGTCACAGTGCTTAACCTGAAAACGCTCGCGGACAGGGCTTGTACGGGCGCCGCCCACTGTGTGGTATCCTGGCAGCCGTCCCAACCTTCCGGAGTCACGTGGTATTAATAGTCTCACTTCAGTCACTACAGGAGTGGGAGTGCTTCTACCTCGTGCAAGTCATGCGTGTTTTACTACTTTGTTTGCATTCCTGGAGCTAGCAGTTAATTTCAAATTCATAAAGGCTCAGATATAATTCACTTTAAGGAAGACAAGCAGTAAGTTGAACTTCACATAGTTCTTTCTGAATAAGTGGAATAGTTTGGCTTGTGGACACCACAGAACACAGTGTATATTTCTTCCCGAAATAAGAAAGCTTTACTTGAACTAGAATCTATTCCAGAAGAACACAGAATTGTCGGTAATTTTTTTTTTTTTTTTGGCTAACGCTATGGCAGGCAGTTAATTTTGGGGAGGGCAACACTCTAGCAGCATTCTCATAACTGAAGCGAATGAATTTAATAGTTAAAGAGAACAGAAGGCAAACAATTTTGGGAGAGAAAAGCCAAGGCAATGATACTCATCAGAAATAGCAGTAATTGTTTTCTGAAAAGAAAAATCTTTTCTGAAAATCAATCCAAGCCATTATATGTAGGGGGTCTCTACTCTAGCCTAACTGAATATTGCTTCCTGCTGTTTTCATTGAGAAAAGAGACACTGTGATTTTCACTGTAATTTCCAACCTCGATGTGAGGTTGGCAGTCGGCCCCTCCAGCGCGCTGAAGATCTCACACCTGAATGAAAGGCAATTTCACCTCTGTCGTGGGGCAATGTATTCTCCTCAAGAAAGGATTCGACCAGATCTTCTCTTACAAATATAAAACACTGCAAGATGCTTATTCAAACTTGAAATTATGTTATTATTTTTCTGGTGTTTAACAGATAAGTTAGGAAAATTAATGAATTAGGGAAAGTATCAAGATATTTGCCAAATTCAATAACAGTAATTGCCAGATAATTTAAAGATTTTCTTCATATAATGCCAATAAGGTGAGTAATGTGTGATTATTTTGAAATTCATAGCAGAGATAAATTTAAGTAATTTATTTCAAATAATAAAAATAGAGCACATTTAATTATGAACACTGAAAAAGAGGAGTCTAATAATCAGGTGACTCATATGATGAAAGAAATTTCTCTAAAAATATCTATTCTTTTATCACTGTTGTTGTTATTATTTTATTTTATTTTTTACAGTGGTAGGAAACAAATCCAGTACTCAGGCATGGTAGGCAAGTGCTCTATCTCTAAGCCTGAAAAGCTACCTTAAATACTGTGAAAATTAAGGGTAACTGTATCTTTCTGTGCATTTATTTAGAAAACATTGACCTACAAGTTTTTGATATATGAACTCTAAGAATACATGTTTATAGATAAATTATTTTAATAATTCAAATACTTTATTGATACAAAGTTCTTATGAATCTCCAAAAATATTCCAGAAACATAACTAAAATTGAAAGCAGAGACTCACATGGACATTTACTTCTCCTTGTTCACCGCAGTATTTTTCAAAGGAACCCAAAGAAGTCCACACTGCGTATCCTTCACTGGCTGAAGGATACAGAAAAACGGGATACTGTCCAGCTGTAAACTAAATAAGTCACAGATGCACCATCCAGTATGATGAGCCATGAAAACATGGCCGGTGAGAGAAAAGGACAAATACTTCATGATTCCACCTCAGCAGGTTTTCACTAGATGCTTTCAGGGAATGCGTAGAACGAAGGCTCCTGGAGTAAGAAAGTGGGGCATGTGGGGCGCTACTGTTTGATGGGGACGGTGCTGTTTCCATTTAAATCACTGAAATTTCTAGGAACACATCATACTGGCAGTGGCAAAACACTGTGAGTATGAGTAATTCCATTGAGTTTTACAGCTCAGATGGATAAAATGACAGACTCATATCCTGTATATTTTACTACCAAACAGGAACAACAGTAACACAGCGGAAGCATGTGGCCTGCCCTGGACAAGCAATGACGTGAATAGCAGCTCATCACTTTCCTCTGCTGTGTTCTAGACGTGTCTTAATTTATTCACCAATCATTTAAACATTCTCATATTTTAACTTTAGAAAAGTAACAAATGTTTTCAATTTTGGCAACAGAATGGATCTTAGGACATACAGTACACTACGTGACTAAACTGTTAGGTAATATATTGTCAGTCAAATGAAGGTAGAGAAACTGTACCATAAGCTGAACAGAAGGCAGCTACTATGAAAAGCTATTAAGCCCTTGTTGAAAATAATAAGCTATGAGGAAACTGTTTGGTATGCTAGAGCTGGGAGCGAAGGCCATGGAAGGATGAACCTGACTCGTTGATTTGCCTGTGCTGGAACTGGCCTGCGGTCACTGTTGAGGGAGAGCAAGGGCTCAGATTGTGAGGGCTGTGTCCAGTGGCAGCAAATGGATGGTGCAGGCACCAAGAGCCTCTCGTGCTTTGGTGGGAACTCTTGCAGCCATAGGCAGGTGTTAGGGAGATGCAGGGGTCAGGGCCGATGGCCTGTCAGGCAATGGTCTCTGTGTCAAGGGGACCACAGGAAAAGGATCCATCATACTGGATCTTTATGTTACCAAGGACATTTTGTGTCACCAAGAGACCTTTCGCTCAATCAGCAAGATTTGCGCAGACCTTCATCTCATGTTCTTACCTCACAGCGCTGGCTCAACAGGCCAACTCTGGATACCTAAGGAGAAACCTTTCTTTTGCAGTATCCCTCTAGTGCCCTCTACTGAGACAGTCTAGAAGTATGCTCACTGCAGAGATGATTAAAGGAATTCTATGCTAATATACGAGTGTGTGGGGGTCTGTGTGTGTGTGTGGGTGTGTGTGTGTGTGTGTGTAAGAGAGAGACAGGGACAGACACAGAGAGGAATGAAGAGAAGGAGTGAAGAGGGCCGGTAGTATGGCTTCGCAAATAGGATGATGCCTTTTTGTCAGCAGATTTAAATGTTTGGGACATCAGGACTGAGTTAATGCACTTACACAGTGATATCAGACAAGAAAAGAAAAACAAATTCAGCTGTGTGACACCCTTTCTCCAAAGCCCCACTCAGTAAGTCTTTCTTTCTTCTGAAGGAAAGAATGGGACCTGTCTCTCCAGTTCATCCAGCAAAGTCTTTGTCCTCAATTTAAGTATAATTTTACAAATTGGGAATGCTTCATGTTTAAAGGAAGACACAAAAATTAATGTCTAGGTACATGGATGGTCACCTTAATTAGTGCATCACAGAAAAGCACCAGTTAGCTCTCTTTTCTTGACACTGTTATAGAAGGTCGGATTCTTAATTATAATTCTTTGTAGGAATTAAGACTCCTTGTCAAGTTTTTTAATTGCTTCTTACTTTATAGTGAGAAATCTCATACATCATTAGCCTTTTTTTGTACTTGACATGGAGTTACAGGCAACAGTTTACAAAACATCAAAGAATTACTAGAGATATGAAGATAACACGTGCTATATTCCCTACATCTTAATAACATTAACAATGGTCATGTTTTCTCCTTTCAGAGATCTTTGGAATTACTGTTTAAATATTATAAATGTATTATGCCTTGTCCTCAGTGTTTTTAAAACACAAAGCCAAAAGCTCAACCAGCCATGAATGATTTCCACCCCTCACAACGGCCCTTGTATCTCTCCAGTCTCCATTCCCGTCCCCTGGTGATTACTGATTCTTTTCTGTCTTTATAGGATTTTCTCTCCAGTAAATTCCTTATCAAATAATAAGCCTTTTGTGTCTGCTTTCCTTCATTCAGCATAAGATTTCTGAAGCTCATCTATGTTAGACCATGTATTTAGAGTCTAGTCCCTTTTACTGGTGAATAGTGTGACACTGCATGGATGTGGGACATTTATTCACTCACAGTTCATAGACACTGTGCGGTGTCAGTGTGGAAGTGCACTGTATTTTCCCACTTGTGGTTGATAGGTAGGATTATTTCCTGCTTTTGTTCTCTATTTTTAGGTTTTGTTATTATGAGCTATCATGCTGTGCACACTGATATATAAGCCTTAGTGTGGTTACAAATACATTTCTACTGGATAGAAACAGATGTGCAAGTACAGGTTTATTTACTATGATTACATAAAATCTGTTTAGAAAACTGTTAAAGTTTATCGAAACCAACAAAACTTTTTTATATTCCCACCAGATATAGGTGAGGATTCCAATTTCTCTAAAAATTTCCGTATCTGGTATTGTAGCTGTGTTTTAATATAGCCATTCAAGCTTTTATTAGTATATGTGGGTGGCAAGGTAAGCAACAGAGAGGTTAATAATAGCTTTATTGAGATATTATTCACATAGCATGTGATTTATACTTTAAATGCATTATAATGTATTAAGAGAGTTGTGGTATCATCATCCATATTAATTTTTACAACATTTTTGTCACCATCCAGAAAATTTTGGATCCTTTGTAAATTACTGCAACTAAAATGCACACCTCCAAATTTATAGAAGGCATGGGCTGGAATGTTCACCCTGGCACAGCCACCAGCTCCTAGGATGCAGCTTGCTGGCCTGACGATAAGACAAGGAATAGGCATTGGATGCTTGGGTTGTACATACCATTCTCTTGGCAGACAACTATGCCCCCTCCTGTTTATAAGCACCTCTCCAATTGTTACACATCCAACTGGATTACAAGGTCTCAAAGCAGTTGCTTACAAATATCATTTTTCCCAGTGATTGGAGCAAAGAGAGCACAACCTTCAGAGATGCCTACTTTGTCATTTTGCATGACATATTTGCTGTTATCTTTTCAATACAATCTTTTTTGTTACTTAAGATGAAAAAGTTTTGAGCGGTTACAGAAAATCTTCAGGAAAGAAACATAAGCTTGCGTTTGAGAGGCAAAGTACACATTGGGAGCCCCAAGTCTTTCAGTAAAGTATTGTGACAGGCTTATAATGGATTTTCATTCCACAAAGGAGTATAAATCTGAAGAGCAACACTGGCTGGTATCCTCAAGAACATGTTTGCATGATTTGTTTGATAATGAAAGAGATATTATTTTGAGTGTTGGGATGGGTTAAAGCAATTCAAATAGACAAACATGGGTGTAATGAAAAGCCAGAAGCACTCTTTCATCATCTATTCACGGGATGAACTATTTAATTTTTCTAATCTTCAGTGGACTGCGACCATGACTGGTAAATACTAACTGATATTGAGTAAGAAGTATAAATATTGCAAGGCACTCTTCTTGAAGATGTATTTGATTTTTTTTTTTCTCCTCCTTGAAATGTCTCTTCTTCAGTACTGTGGTCTGATTTTCATTTTAAATTTAAAAAGTATAATAAAATCAGTGTAGCTAAGGACCCATAGCACAACTCTAAGTGCTGTTCTAACGTTATTGTCATTGTGATAGTCTGAGGTATTTATAACAGTAATCATGTTAGTAGATAGCTGCAGAAAATCTAAAGGATAAATTATTCCATCCCTTTAGTTTGTATTGAATAAGAAACAGGCTTTCTGGAAGACAAAAGTTGTCTAAATCATTGACAGGTAATGCTTGAGTAGATTCCCTAGTAGTTTTATTTCTTTTCCTCTATTAACAATTGTATTTAAGTCTAAAAATTCAACACTGATGGTAAAACCTGCGTTCAGCCCAACAATTTTATACGATCTCTCATGATGCCTCTGTGGTTTCAGTCACAGAGTAGGCCAGTTCTGTCAATGAGTGGATAAAGACAGTGAGAAAGAAACTTATTTTAATGGATACATAGAATCACATGAATTTGTAGTACATGTCTAGAAATGCAAAGGCAAAGAACAGAATAACATTAAAAAGATATGAGTGTGAAAGACTTTCTTAGAGTTAAATTTGTTCTGAGATTCAAAATGGAATATTTCTGTTTAAGAGTTTCTCTTCTTGAATTTGAAAATAGGAGCTTCAGTGAAAAGAGAAAATGGAAGTTAAGCACAGAAGCTAATTATGTTGGAAGAGGAAATTTACTTTGAAAAAAATGAAAAGAGAAAGGGAAATGAAATTATCCTTGACTGCTCTTTTGATAGGGTTAGTGAAGGTAATTTTTAAAAATTATAAATGAAGAAGAATGAAACATAAAAGATATCTGAGAAAAAGAAATGAAATATCAGAGAGTTATTGAGAATCTCCATATGGAAGAGTATATAAATAAAAAGTAGAAGCATCCTCTTAACATATCAGAGAGAGAAACCAATAACCAATAAACTTGTGAAACAACTCTTGGATAATTCTAAATCATATTGTGAAGATATTAATAGAGCATAAGCCTAGGATGTCTCAAGCTAATTAATTAAAAATAATAATCAATTTTAAATTGAGATGTACTGTTTTAAGGTGTTTTGAAAACATATCCATGAATTTATATACTTAGCTTTTTAAAAGATATGGTAGAGAAAATTTCACACACCAAATAGAACCCAGAATTTAAAAAATGAGATTACAATACACTTTTAAACAATGAGAGAGCAGAATTGCACTATACAAAGAGGAGATCATTGCTGCATTCAAACCATGTGTGATTTGGACAACTGCAGAAATCATTATATTCGTAAGTATTTATTACTGAGGACTGAACAAGACCCTATTTGGGGAACTATTTTAGAAAGGAAAAAGAATCAATGAACTTCATACTGACATACATGTTGTGGAAAGATAGAGATGTTAATTAGTAAAACAAGTTATCAAGCCATAGGGCTGAATTTTCATGAAAGACAAAAAAGAAATAAAGGAGAATAGATTTAAGAAAAGAAAAAGGAAGGAACACTATGGAAATACCCCATAGGTCAAGGAAAAAAAAATTACAGAAAGAATATTTCTTCTGCTGTGTTGTAATGTTGGAAAATTCAAGTTAGAGAAAGACTAAATTTAAAAAATAGAACTTAAACAGAATATATTCATTCTCTTTGTTTTCCAGAATGTCACATAAAATAACGAAGAATGATTCCAGTGAGTATAAGTCTTTAGACTATCGTTACATGCTTGAGGCCACACGGAGCCAACCCAAAGGCATCACAGTATTAGGGTTCAAATGTGGAAGAAACTGTATAGCCAGAGGCAAAGTAGTGTCTGAAACACAGGATTAAAATGCTTTGAAATATTCGGAGAGGGGGAAAAATAGTAAAGATATAACAATGCAGAGAAACTGATAAGGAGAAATATTTAGCAAGTAAATTACATCTGGACAATTGTCTTTACAGTTGTAGCTTATCATATTCCAATAATGGGGAAATCTGCATCAGTATACAGGGTTCAATTCTATTTCTGGATTAACTTGCCAGAAAAACAATGTTAAAAATAGTGAAGTAAAATATGTAGAAATGGTAGTGTACAGCATAAAGTCTAAGTATCATCTGTTTAACACATGACATGATTATACATCTTCAAATCGTCTCAGATAATAAAAACTTATCCAAGAATTTATATGTATATGAAATTTTAAAAGTTATTTCAAATGCTCTTCTCTCAGAACACCTCTGCCAAAGGGAGCTTGTTCCTCAGTATGCAGACACTAGGGAATGTATTTTAATCAATTATATGAGAGTTTCTTATATTAAGTTCAAAACTATTCCAAATTACTGACACACACTGACCCGATTAGCCATTTGACATTCCTCTTGAAACCAGGCGGACCATGTAATTTACTTTTATTTTATCATGTACTAATTTCTGGAAACAATTTATTATGAAAAGCTCTTCAAAAATTGGAAATGAGTTCTTGTTTTTATACATTGCTTTGGGGATTTGAAGTTATAGCCACTGGACTCTAAGAAAAAAAGAAACAAGAGACCCACTTGACAGGACAATTTAATGTAGGTCACTCAGGAGATTATACTGCATTTGCAACTTCCTTTATAAGTAGAAAAAGAAAATAAAATAATTAAGTAAACTTTTCTTTTAATAAGATATATTTTACACTGAGCACAATAAGAAATTGCAAATTATGAGCATCATTTTTAAAATTTCACTTTATTTTTCATGGCGAGATTGTAGAGGGCAGTGAATCTTAGCTTATTATCTTAGAGAAAGAATTAGTTTTAGTAAGAGCAATTCCCTAGTTAAAACTCTACCCGGGAATGTCTCCCCAAGATAAAGGGCGCCCAGCCCTAGGTGACCGCTGTGACCCCGCCTGGGCAGGTTCCGTCTCCGGGCCCTAGGTAAACATTATAATCCTGTAGGAATGTATAGGTTATAAAATAGGGAGACAAACGGAACATAATGGAGGAGACATCTATTATGGTTGCATATGCGACCCGCAGCTGACCTGTGGTCCCACAGGTGGAGAAAAACCATGTGGCCACCAGGGGCAGCAAACGTAACATTCCAAGCTATTGCCATGGTAACTGAAAAATGTATATAAGGTGGAAACGAAGACAACCCAGGGCCCTCGTTGCGGTTCCAGGACGAGCCCAAACAATAAAGCTCCCTTTGTCCTAAAGAAGTTCTTTGATCTCCTGAGGGATTCATTCCAATTCTGCCACAACAAAGTGAAACATCTTCTTCTTTAATTCTGTAACTTTAGTCCTGGGGTAAATCATACTGCCCACTTAGGAATTATTTTACTACTTGAATGATAGTAGTTAGCATACTAGTATTGCTAATATTTGAGGTTGTACTCCATTACTGGTGAGCTACTGAATACCACGACTGCTTCTCTGTGAGAGAAAGAACAAAATACACATTAAAATCATAGATATTATTCACATTATGTTTTTAAGTAATTGTACAGAAACCGAAAAAGTACTGAGTAGAATTATGTAGGGGGGCAGTGGTCTTTCAGAGGACAGCAGGACTCTGGGTCAGCTGTTACTTCCTTTCTCTCTAAGCAACGCAGGACTAGCTCCAGGTTGGTCTTAGGTTTAATTTTAAACCCTGTGTGTTTAACATAAAAAACTAATGGTGCACACTGGGAGAATTCTCACTCATCTTCCAGTTCATTTCCTTGGCAGGCAGAGAACTTGTGTCCACTCATGTCTAGGGATTATTGAATCAAATAATATTGGAGTAAAATGTTTCCTCTCTACTCCTGCAAATACATCTAAAGAGAAGTACTAATAGACAAATGTAATGAAACATGCATCTGGTTTTGCATTGAAATCAGAAAATGCTGTTCTAACTTCTGTTATTTTCCTTAGACACATCCTCCAAAAGCACGGTATGTACTCACCTCAAAATACTCTCCTTCTGTGGTAAGATGCCCTAAGAAACCCAAGTCTCCATCTCCATCCCACCCAACCTGCCTTCTCGGTTCACAAGAACAATTAGTCTCAAAATGTTTTTACTATACCTGGGAAAATACTGGGACTAAAGATAATAAACTTACCTGCACATTTTTTTTCTTTTTTTGAGACAGAGTCTCGCCATGCAGTTCAGGCTGGTCTTGAGCTCTCACTTTGTACCTCCTGCCTCAGCCTTCCAAGTACTGGCATTACAGGTGTGTACGACCATGCCTGGCTTGTACCTGCATTTTTCAAACTAGAGCTAATAATACACACACTCACACAAGACACACCTTTAATTTTATAGTTGATTACTTGATGTTCATAAGATTAGACCATAGAACCAGTGAGTTTTTGGTATCATCAAACCATGAGGATTTGGCTATAATTTTTTAAAACATAATAACTATAGTCTACCACATCTACCACAATTAGTAAATCATTATAGAATTGTAAATGAAATTATCTAGGGAACAATATTGTTTGGGATACATGTTTTCCCCAGTGACTTAAAAGCCCATTTGCCAGTAAATTTGCAAAAATAATATATATTGTGATTTTCAATAAACCAATAGAAATCAGCAGAGCAATTATCCTGGTTATCCTTGTATTCACATATATATTTTTTCCCTTCCTTCTTTCTTTCTTTTCTCCTTTCCCTCATCCAACTACTTTCCTTACCTTTGAGCAGTATCTTTTCTTTCACAATATCTATTGTGCCTTTTGGATTATACTTACAATTTCAGGTTCTCACACTAGGAAGACAATATGATATGTGTGTGTGTGGTTTTTTTCTTTTTACCAATTTTGCATGCTTATATCTGGTACTTTGAACAACTAATTTGATAACAACGATATGCAATAGAACAACCATTATTGAATTCCTATCATCTTGTTTAATGAAACTACATCATTTCTAATTTTTAGTTATTTTTAAATCTCTTGTAAAAAGAAAAAATATATACATAATAAAGAAACCTATACAGCACCATTTCTATGGTACAGTGGTAGAGCATGCGTTAAATATGAGGATTAGCAGTGAAAAAGTCAGCAGACTCAGAAATCTGTTCATTTTACCTTATCACATTGTCCCATAAATTTAAAACTCTTTTCTAAACAAATTGTGCATAAATTACTTCACTTCTCCATTGATATATGATCATTATCTACTAAACTGCAATGGGTTATAATTTGAGCATACAAATATCTCTCCTAGATTTTAACAATTTTCAAAATTACTTGTCAAAATAAGGCAAGATTTATTTTACACCAAAATATATTTTATAAACTCAAAGATGAATGTAAAACCTTGTGTGACTCTTAAAGTACAGGGACAATTTTGAAACTGAAACTTCATGTGAAAATTTTAGTAGCACAGCTCTGTGCTTTTCATTTTTTTTAATTTTAAGAATAAAAGAAAACATTAACAAACAGACATCCATTTACAAAATAACATAAGAACAATACAAACAGTATGGAGTTATGAACAACGTGGTAGGAAATAAACAATGGTAGTTGTATTACATGTTGATATCTTTAAAGTGGTTTCTCAGGAAAATAAATAGAGACATGCAATAATGATCAAACAAGTAATTATTAACTGTTCCTTTCAGTAAAGCAACAGAAGACAGTAGTACGACTGTTAGCTATGCTGTATATACATATATACATGATTTCCCCTTCTTTCCCTTCAACTTTCCCACACATCAGTTGCCCCTTACTTTTGAGCATTTTCCTTTTGTTTCACAATGTCTATCATACTTCCTAGCTTTTACTCACTCTTTCAGGTTCTTACACTAGTGAGACAATACATTTCTTACACATGCAGGTCTGAAGTATTTCACTTATGAGTATGGTCTCTAGTTGGGAGCATTTACCTATAAAAGCCTTGAGTTTATCTTTCTTTGTAGCTGAGTAATATTCCATTATATAAAAGTACCACAACTTTTTATCCAATCCTTAGTGCATGGACATTTGGGTTGCTTCCACAATTTAACTATCACAAATTGTGCTGCTATGAACATGGGTGCACATATGTTGCTGTGATATGATGTTTTCAGATCTGAGAAAATATCCAGAATGGGAATAACTGGGTTCAATGGGACCTCTAGACCTAGTTTACTGAGGAATCTCCAAACGGATTTCCACAGTGATTTCACCAGTCTGCATTCCCACCAGCAGTGGAGAAGAGTTCCTATTTCTCCACAGCCTCACCAGCGTTTGTTATTGGTTGATTTCTTAATGTTAGCCATTCTTATTGGGGTGAGATGAAATCTCAATGTTGTTTTAATTTGCAATTCCCAAATGACTAATGATGAACATTTTTTCATGTATTTATTTGCCATATACTTTTTTATCTGAGAAGAATGTATTCATCTCAGATGTCCATTTTTGGATTGAGACTTTGAATTTGGGGTGGCTCATGTTTTTTAATTCTTTATATGTTCTAGATAGAAGACCTTTGGCTGAGGGACAGTCAGCTAAAATTTTTTCCCAATTTGTGGGTTTTTCTTTTATGCTGCTAGCAATTTCTTTAGATGTGCAGAAACTTTTCAGTAGGATGAAGTCCCATTTGTTGATTCTTTGAAGTATTTCACAGGCAGTTTGGTTTTTGTTAATGAACTCTCTGCCTACCCCTATGTCTTCAAGGTTTTTACCTATCTTCTCTTCCAATAGAATTTAGTGTTTCTGTTTCAGTATTGATATCTGTGATCCATTTTGATTTGACTTTGGTGCATGGTAACGGACTTGAGTCTATTTTCAGTCTTTGGCAGGTGGCAAACCAATTTTTCCAGCACCATTTATTAAAGAGGTTATCGTTCTTCCAGTGAGTTTGTTTGGCCCCTTTATCAAAGATTAGTTGGCTGATTGTGTTTGTGGTTGTGTCTGTGTCTTCGAGTCTGTTCCATTGATCTTCTGGTCTGTTTTTTAGCTAGTAACATGTTGATATTATTACAGTAGCTTTGCAGTATATTTGAATGTCAAGGATTGTAATTCCACATTTGTACTTGTTGTCCAGGATTGCTTTTGCTATTCTGGGTCTCTTCTGGTTCCAGATGAATTTAAAGAATATTTTCTCAATATTTGTGAGGTATGCCAATGGTAGTTTAATGGGTATTGCATTGAATCTGTACAACAATTTTGGTAGTATGGCCATTTTGACAATGTTGGTTCTTCGTATCCATGAGGAAGGAATATTTTTCCATGTATTGAAGTCCTCTTCGATCTATTTCTTCAGAGTATTGTAGTTTTCACTGAATAGATCATTTACTTCTTTTGTTAAATTGATTTCTAAATATTTCAATTTATTTGAAGCTATTGTGAAAGGTATGGGTTTCTTAATTTCTCTCTCAGTCTGTTTGTTTTTTGTGTGTTGGAATGCTATTGATTTTTTTGTGTTGAATTTGTATCGAGCTACACTGCTGAAAATGCCCATTAATTCCAATAGTCTTCTTGTGTCTTCGTCTGCAAATAGTGATAGTTTTACTTCTTCTTTTCCTATCCTTATTCCTTTTATTTCTCTCTCTTGTCTACTTGCTCTGGCTAATGCTTCCAGCACTATGGTGAACAGGAGTGGTGACAGTGGACATCCTTGTCTTGTTCCTGATTTTGAAGTAAAAGCTTTCAGCTTTTGTCCATTTAATATGATGTTGTCTGTTGGTGTGTCATAAATGGCTTTGATCAGGTGGAGGTAAAGCCCATCTATTCCTATTATCTGTACTTTTATCATGAATGCCTGTCGTACTTTCTCAAAAGCTTTTTCTGCATCTACTGAGATGATCATATGGTTTTTGTAATTGGCTCTATTGATACTGTGTATAACATTAATGGACTTGCAAATATTGCACCATCCCTGCATTCCTGGAATGCATCAGACTCGCTTGTGGTGTATGATTTTTATGATGATTTGCTGCATTCTATTTGCTAGTATTTTATTGAGTATCTTTGCGTCTATATTTATAAGGGAGACTGACCTGTAGTTCTCTTTGTTGGTTGAGTCTTTCTCTGGTTTGAGTATCAGTATAATACTTGCCTCTAGAAATGAGTTAGGGAGAATTGCTTCCTTTACAATTTCAATGAAAGTTTGAGTAGTGTTGATATTAAATCTGAATTTCTTGTAAATTTCTGCTGTAAATCCATCAGGGCCTTGGCTTTTCTTTGTTGGTAAGTTTTTAATCACATTTTCAATCTCATTAATTGATATTGGGTTGTACAGGATATTTATATCTTCTTGACTAAAACTTGGTAATTCGTACTTATCTAGGAATCTGTCCATTTCTTCTAAGTTTTCTATCCTATGGGAATAAAGATTTTGTAGGATAAAGTAGGAATTAATGATCTTCTGAATTTCTGTAGAATCTATAGCAATTTCATCCTTTTCATTTCTTATTGCATAAATTTGAATTCTTTCTTTTTTTGATAAATTTGGCTAGGGGTTTGTCAATTTTATTTATTTTTTCAAAGAACCAACTCTTTGATTCATTTATTCTTGTAGGGTTTTCTTTGTTTCAATTGCATTTAATTTCTGCCCTAATCTTTATAATCTCTTCCCTTCTTTGGGCTTTGTGCTTGACTTGTTCTTCTTTTTCTGAAAGGTTGAGGTGCAGCACTAGGCTATTTATTTGTTCTCTTTCTGTTTCTCTTACGTGTGAGTTCACTGCTGTAAATTTCCCTCTGAGGCCTGCTTTCATTGCACCCCACAGATTCTGCTAAATTGTATCCACATTCTCGTTTGTTTGTAGGTATTTTTTAATTTCTTCTGCAACCCATTTGTTGTTTACAAGGTTGTTGTTTAATTTCCAAGTGTTTGTGGTACGAAGTCCATGTGTTTGCAGCTTTGGTTTAGATCTGTTATTTCTTTGCTGATTTTTTGTCCAATTGACCTATCTCTTTGTGTCAAGGGGGTGCTGAGGTCCCCTATTACAATAGTGCTATTGATTATATGGGTTTTCATGTCTGTTAGGATTTGTCTTATGTAACTTGGTACTCTGATATTTGGTGCACACATCTGTAGGATTGTTATATCTTCCCCTTGGAGTCTTCCCCTAAGAAGTATGTAGTGATCTTCTTTATGTCTTTTGACTGTTCTCAGTTCAAAGTTTACATTGTCTGCAAACGTAATAGCTACTCCTGCATTTTTCTGTATTCCTATTGCATGGAGTGTTGTTTTCCATCCTTTGACTTTCAGTCTATGGACTTTTTGTTGAATAAAATATGTTTCCTGTATACAGCATATTGTTGGATTTTGTTTCTTAATCCACACTGCTAGTCTGTTTCTTTTGATTGGTGAATTGAGGCCATTTACATTTATGGTTATAACCAATATGTGTTGGGTCATCATTGTCATATTATTTACTTGTTGTTGGTTTCTTACTTTTTCTACCTGTTTAATTGCTTGCTCTTCTTGAGGGTTCCTTTCTATTATTGTTCTTGAATTGCATTCATTTCCTTTGCTGTCTGCAATATACTTAGTACTTTAGTACTTTTATTAGGATGATTTGGCACTCACGAAGTTCTTTAGCTGCTCTTTGTCATTCAACTATTTTATCTCTCCATTAAATTTGAAGGATGGTTTGCCAGGGTACATCAGTCTTGGTTGGAAGCTGTTTTGTGTTAGGACTTGTAGTACCTTGCTCCAAGCTCTTCTTAATTGGATGGTTTGTATTAAGAAGTCTGCTGTGATTTTGATCGGCTTTCCTTTGTAGGTGATCTGCTTCAGTTCTCTAACAGCTTTTAATAATGTGTTCTTTTGCTGGAGATCTAGGATCTTGATTATTATATATCTGGGTGTAGTTTTATTATGATTATGACTAGTAGGAGTTCTATATGCCTCATTTTCCTGTATCTTAGGTTCTGTTTCTATGCTTGGGATATTTTCTGCTATTATTTCTGCTAATACACTTTTTATGTCATTTGCCTTGCCTCCTGCTGTTTCATTGACTCTTATTAGTCTGATATTCTTTCTCTTTGCCTCATCTTGCACCTGTTCAATTGATTTTTCCTGGATCCTTCTTGATTTTAAGAGATCCTTCCTTTCATGATCACTACCTGTCATGCTGTCCTCAAAATCTGCAATTCTATCTTCAGCTTTATTCAGGAGGTTTTGCAAGCTTTCAGTGGAAGTTTTGATTTCTTGGAAATCTCTTTGACTGTTTCCTGCATTCTAATTCATTCCTATATTGTTCATGTAATGTTTCTATCCATTGCCTATGTTCATCTAGTTTTTTATATGTTTCTTTAGATGTGCAAAACATTTCTTTCATTATTATTGTCATTTTATTTTTTGCCTGAGAGGTTATATCTGCTCTGATTTCTTCTATGCCCCGATGGAGTCATTTCTTTACTTCCATTGCAATCATTTCAGAAATTTCAGGTGTATGTTTACCAAATTCTCCTTTGTCGATGTCTTCTGAACTTGTTCTGAGTGGGGTGGAGTTCTGAGATTGGGTTTTAGCCCTTTGCCTTATCATATTTGATGCTGGAGGCAGAACACTCAGTCTCCCTCTTGTCTGGCAGTTCAGCAAAGGTCACTAGTTGCCCTAGTTTTCCTGTTGGTCAGGCCTGCTCTTCAGTGCCTGCTGAGATGTACTTCTTAAGGCTGGGTTCTTCCAGTTGATGTTGAAGTGTACCTAGTTCTCCCATGTCTCAGACATAAACTGTAATGTTAGTTGATGCAGATGATCTGATCCAGGGACCCCTTGCAGTTCAGGGCATGTGTATATTCCAGAATCTGGTTGTACTTGTGGTGCAATCCCAGACCAGTGGTCCTGTGACCCCAGGCAGTTCAAGATACAGGCAAAACCCAGACATGAGCTGCAGGGTCAACAGTTTGTGGACCACCTGATTCTGTGTCTCTAGTCAGTTCAGGCCATGCACTGGAGCCAGATTCGGGCTGCACCCATAGCGATCACAGGTTGCCCATGTGTGCAACCTCCAGGTGGGTAGGGTGCAAGTGAATCCCAAACCAAACTGTGGTTTCAGCAGCTTGTGGAGCACCTGCACCCATATCTCACTCAACTCTGTGCACGCACAAGGAGGGCCCACCCACAAACCTCTGTGAGAACAGTTCTCAGGCTTTCTGAGTGAGGACCTCTTATGTGAACCAGGTGCATGGAGGGCTGAGACTCAGACTGTAATGGTGGCAGAATCACAAGTCGCCCAGTCTGATGCCCCAAAATAGATGGGTAATACTGGCTCTTTTGTCAGCATTCAGCTGGGAACCATGATGTCAGCAGTTCATGTCCCACCTAATTCTGCTTCTCCAGTCAGTTCAGGCCACGTACTGGAGCCAGATGTGGGCCAACCTCTAGGAGACCAGGGTGCAGGTGAAGCCCAGACCAGAACCACGGTTTCAGCAGCTTGTGGGATGCCCACACCCATATCTCACTCAGTGATGGGCATGCACATGTAGGGCCCATACACAAACACTGATGAGAGAATGGTTATTGATTTCCTGTTAGGAGGTGAGTCCTCGATAGAAGTGGATCACTAAGGGTATCACCTGGAAAGGTGTATCTCCCTCCCCGTTTCCTCCCTTCTCTCTGTTTCCTGGCTACCGTGATGTAAGCAGCTTTCCATATGGCTTTTTCACCCTGCCTTTTTTGCCTTGGAGTCATGGTCTGAAGCTGTGAGCCATCAAAAAAATCTCTCCTTTCCTTGTTTAAAGTGTAAGTGTTGGGAATTTTGTTCCAGGGAGACAAATGTGGCTAAGGTATGTCATTTTCTTTGCCTAAAGACCCTTGAAATATAAGTAAATTGCTTGTGATCTGTTGGAATCTAGGGATTTCTTAAAGTGCTGTCACATTTCCAATGATCAACTTTGGTAATGAGCTTTATTGCAGATGCCATATAGTATTTTGGTTCAAAAATTTAAACTTATCTCTTCAGTCTATCAACACACATGTGAAATTCAGAGCTTTCCACACAAACTCATTCACTCGGTAAACTTTGACTTTCCTTTACCCTCTCAAAGGATTTGTTCCTGTTACAGAAGTAAAGGTCATAGAGCAGTGTAAATAGGCTAAATTTCAGTATGTTGCTATGTTTATCAAAGTTCTGTGTAAGCGATGTAATATACGCTATATAAGTATATTATTTTCTATTTTGGTTGTGCCATACCTGGGCTTTTCTTGATAGTCTTTCAAGATTATCTTTCTTCATACCAACCTAAGTGACTTCTCTAGGCTCATATATTCCCCATCTTTCCTGCATCTTAAGAGAAGTACAATTCTTCTAACCCTTGTAAAGAGTTTACTCTTCTCTTATCACCTCTATCTATTGCACTTGCAATGCTTTTTCTCCTGTTTTGCAGTGTTACAGATGTACAGATATCTCTCAATTTCCTTGACAAAGAGGGATTTTCGTACCAGATGTTGAATTAAAGCATTTTACTTTTTGTGTGTCTGTATCTATATTTCTATCTACCTATCTATCATCTATTACCTATCTCTTTATGTAGCATTTTAGATATGTATTTCATTACTTGCTATTTGTAAATACTTTCTAAAAATGAATCATATATTATAAACACTTTCCTACAGCCTAATATATACATACATTGACCAGTGACACAAGGACTTACATCTAGTAAGGGATAAAATCAATCACAAATATGAAGCTCTATGAAATAAAGTACATTTCATTTTATTTTTATCACTATAGGTTTTATACAACTAAAAAAAATCACCTAAGTGTATGCTAAATATTGATATTTCTAACTACGTAATTTTTAACAATTGTATTTCATTATCATACAAGAGCATTTGAAAACTGTACCCTGACCATCAAATTTAAAATTGGTTGGTATTGCTAGCTTTGAGTTACTCAAGATTACATGTTTACCATTCCTTTCCTGTTTATGTACAGAAACAAGTACTTTTAGGAAGTCAACATTTCTTTCATAATTCATACTCAATAGTAGTCATTAACCACAATACAAATTTTTTTATTTAAACCAAAACATATTTCATCTTTATGTAGCTATTTCTGCCTCGCTCTGTCAGAGACGTTATTACTTGGAAAAGTACAGGAAGGGAATTGGTGTTTGGCAGTTCCATTTCCTGTGACAAAACTGCAGCCCCAAGTCAACTACTTTACAGACTTTGTGGCTAATGCTCCTCAGCCTGGATTATTGAGATGTGTTTTATGTCCTTAGAAACCTTTATCACTACATATAGAAATAATACTTGAAAATATCTGAGACACATTCACTATAATTTTTCTTGAATTCCCTTGCCTTTCGTACAGAAAATTTCAATGATACATCAACAATTAATCAGGTATACCACTAGCATAAAATCCATTGATATAATTCTCTTTTTATGACTACTATTCAGATGATAACAAATTCACCATTGAAAATTTCTTTTAATGTTGCTTAGTGTAGGTGAATATTATAAAAATTAAGAATATTAAATGTAAAATAAAGCAAAATGTTTGATTAAATTCCCACCCTTTTTTCTTAGTCACTTTCCCTTGCTGGGAAACAATATAATTTAAAGGAGAGGTTTATCTTGGCTTCTGTTTCGGTTCCAGGTTGGCTACCTCCAAGAGAAAAGAAGATGACAGAAGGGTGTGGCAGGGAAACAGTGCTCGATCCATGGCAGCCAGGAAGCGGAGAGAGATGGGAGGAGACTGGTAAGTGAGACGGACCTTATCAGGTCATGACCCAAGTGACTAGCTTCTTTCGATCAGGTCCTCCCTCCTAACAACATACTTAGTTATAACTTCATCAATGGATTAATGCGCACAACATTAGAGCACACCCAGGATCAGATCACTTTCCAAAATCTCCACCTCTGGACATACGGGCTTTAGAGAGGGTTTTAGTTCTGAACTATAACACCTTCTGTGTACTGGCTAGCCACACAGGAAAACCATAAACCCTTAACAAGTGAAAGAATGACACAGATAAAAGCACCACTCTTCTCTCCCTGATCTCCCAAGCACTAACTTTTAGTTCAGATTGACATTTATTGCAAGAAAATAAGAAAGTAAAACTTATTAGAATCAAAATGGCCAAGAATAGGCTATGTCAAATTAACATTTGAAATTTATTAATCAAATTAATGTCTACCCTATGCTCATTTAGCATTTGACAGTATATGAATGGAGACATTTTCAACGGCACATCAGTATCAGGTTATATCAGACAGGACAAGTTAGGTTATAGTGCAGTAACAAAAAATGACAGTTCAGCTGTTCAATATAACAAAGATACAATACTCATACATATCACACGTATAATATAAACTAGTTTTTCTTTTTTGGTTTTTGTCTTTATCATTAAAGGTGATGACAAGAAGTATCTGGAAAGATGCTCATGAATGTAGCAGAAGCAAAGAGAGCTCTTGGTGGTCCTGCATGTGCTACAAATAAATGTTGTGAACTAAAAGAGAAGCTCACCTCCTTGCTGTTCCTCCTTGGGCTGCACCAGTCAGTGGCCTTACTAAGCTACAGGTGACAGGAAAATACAATCTTTTTTAGCATCAACAAAAGAAGAAATTAGCCATGGTACCATTGAAGAAAAAGCAGGCATTCATAAATACAGATGACACAGAGGGTTACTTCTTTTTATGATGGATTGGCATTAGAAATCCGGGGTAAACAATATCAATTAATGAGATTGAAAACGTCATTAAAAACTTACCCACAAAGAAAAGCCCAGGCCCTGATGGATTCACAGCAGAATTCTACAAAACATTTAGAGAAGATCTAATGCCAACACTCCTCAAACTCTTCAATGAAATCGAAAAGGAAGCAACTCTCCCCAACACATTTCTGGAGGCAAGTATTATACTGATAC